>JASAND010000992.1:0-14756 GCA_030248195.1 Trissonchulus latispiculum
TCAGCGGTATTGTTCTGAAAAAGTCCTCTTGATTCACATTAGTGTACCAATGCATTCGCTGCTGCAGCAGTACCAAATGGTGCCCGCCAGCAGCACCCTTGCATTCATTCTGTCAGTGTTCACCTTCATATGCTGTATTCGGAATTGCTTTACCGATGTCCTTCTGGCTTAAAACGAGGTTGCTGCACTGTTCTTGCTGTCTTGCCAACAGGGTGGATGGTGTTTGCTTAACCCTCTATTCACTCACTCGATCTAGTTATAAATTCTCACTCAGTTTTGAAAAAGAAATGAGACACAAGCTCACTCTGGCACTTTCGTTCACTCATTCAGCTTGCTTTCACTCAGTTCTCACTATCACAAAATTTGTCCCTAAATGAGACACAAGACCTTCGTACAATATTGCTGGTCTTGACAGTATGTAGTACTTCTCAACGAGCCATCCCTGCTTTCCTATTGTCTGCATCATCTGACAGTTTTTAGCTTTGCTTCCTTGTAAGACAACAGCTACCATGGCACCAAGTGGGCCATGCTGCAACCTCCACCTTCTGAGTCTCAGCCTCCCAAAGTCCGAAACTTACAGTATCAAATATTGTGCCTGGTGCCAGTGCCTTATCAATATTTTACAGGCTTATTGCATTTAAATGGTCAAAATTACGAGTTTATTTTGAAGCAAAGCTACTTTAGTCTGAAAAGATGCCAGCAACAATGCTACAGTGTATCCGGAAGAATTCCGTATCAGGAATGGAGTAAAGAGTCAATCTAAGGCCCAGCAAACCAGCAGCTCCGCCAACTTGTGCCTATTGGGTTGCTTAGAAATAGAATATTTTATTACTCTTAATGCTCATAGGTGTACGTGACCATGTTGCTGAAACCTGGCATTGTAAAATGTTACTGTAGCTGAGAAGAGCAAGCATGAAAACATAATAAAATCATTGTTCTGTTCAGACCTGTTTTTACAGCTGTGAGATGTTCTGGATCCGGACGACTCGGGAGCATAACCGAGAATTAAAGCAATGAGAATTGCTTAACCGAAAAATATATTGACACTATTGAATCCACGAATGGCCGAATGTAATATGTTGCCATAATACTTAATAGTACTGTACTTGTTTTTCTTCAGTTAAGACCCATTAATATATAATTTAGAACCAATTTTACGATTTCAATTTCGTCATATACAAATTCAAATATCAACGGTGAAATTCAAATATATCTTAAAAGAATTTTTGTAGAAATTAGAGATGTTCGGGGTCGCCACGGGGCCTGGAAATTGGGGCTCCAAAATTTCAAAAATTTTCGAAAATTTATATTTTACAATAATTTTTTGATATACAACGTTAGCTATCGTTACCGGCGGAAACAAACGATTTGTAACACTTTTTGACTTTCGAAAATTCAAAATTTTGGTCAAAAATGTCAAAATTTCCTAATTTTTATCTCGATCGGTCCCGGGGTTTCCGATCAATACGGGCCAAGACGTGCATTTCTAGTAGAAATTACAAAATTCTAATGTTTTCCACAGCTTTAAATTTCGCGGAAATTTTCGTAAGTTGTCCACAAAATTAAAGCAACTTTAAGCACAATTTTCAGATAGTACTCACGGCCTGAAATTTTTTGAGAAAGTTCGTAAGCACCTTTTTTTGTATTAATTAGGTTACATCAGAATAACAATTTTTGCTCAACTAACTGCTAATATGTATTTCACTAAAACCATAGTTCTTATTACGACAGAAGTAAACCCTCAGAGGTTAACATTAATTTCAGACGAGTTAAACGAAACGATTAAATTCTAGTCCAATTTCTTTAATGCACGGCAATTTGTCCTTTTTGCATTGTACACGCTTTATGAACGAAAGTTGGTTTTTAATTTATCATGCTTTTTTGTAGTCGATGCTTCTTGCCTAAGCTTTCGCATTTTCAATTAATTAATCGGTACTGTAAGCTACGAAGTGAAAACGGCTCAAAATTAATCCTGGGATTTAAAATTGTTTTAAGCATAATCCTAATTCAGCAAAATTCGTTTACTCTCCATCATTAAAGAAATATTTCGCCAACATTTGACTGTAGATCAATTTTTAATTCGCTTATCCGTCCGATTTCAATCTTAACAATATCCTTAACTTGGCTTACACAGATAACTTTAATATATTTTAATTATTTAAATACAAACTTAAAACGCAAATTTTTATGATGCAAGGTAGAAACCAAAATTTCCGTTGAAATTATGTCAAGACCAGCAATGTTCTTCCTGAAGGACATTACGGTATGCCCAATGTCCTTCAAGAAGGACAAATTTTGATAATTAATTACTAATTAACCAAGTTGCTAGAATCAAACGAAAGGCAAATTATTGTATTCAATTTTCTTCAAACAGGAAGGAATTTTGGTACAGTGCAGCCTAGAATACGGTGGGTCATAAAGGGTTAAGCAAAACGCGGAGCATATGCAAAAATTTGTTTAAGCAAATTTTGTTCAATACGCAATATTTTCGCTTAAGCAATTCTCGATTAAGCAATTCTCGGTAATGAATTTTTGACGAAAAATAGCTACAGTAGCGGGAGGGGTTTGCAACAGAACGAATACAAAGCAGTAACGGCGAACAGCCTGCCGGCAATTTTATGCTCGAAGGCGTACAGAAGCATGTGAATCTTCATAATTTATAGTTTTGCTCTTTGTACCCGTCCGGCAATAGTTAGTGTATACGCAATGTACTTCTTTCTAGGTGTTACCTAAATATATCATGCACATTTAGTGTAATCCCGTTTTTGGTTCGTTTGCTTTAATAATAGTCAGGGGGAGACGTGTATGCCTTCTCCTCACCTATAGCAGATGCTGCTGGGCTTATTCTACTGGGGGGCGATTTTTGGCGGGGAAGGGGGCTTATGGGGGGCCCCCGCCCCCCCCCCCCCCCAGTAGGACAAGCCCAGCGACCGTGTTATGGGTGAGGGAGAAGGCGACCCACAAGCCCCCCTGACTATTAAAGGAAACCAACCGCTATATCAAGATACTAAATGTAACACATGTGCACGTTGTAGGTGTTATTGCGACCCTAGGTAACCTAGAAGGAAGTACATTGCGTATACACGTGTTGTATTGTACTAACTGTGCATGAACACAAAGGTAAAACTCTCGTATGATTCAGATGGAGCAAAGTCAATGAGCCTCGTTATACGGCAGGCTCAAATGGTTCGCCGTTGCACCTTGTATTCATTCTGTTATGAAACCTTCACTCCATCTTCATATTTTACCAGTGTTCATTAATAGAGAATTGCTTAATCGAGAATTGTTAAGCGAGAAAATGTGCAGTCGTTAATTCAAAATTTTTGCTTAAGCCTAAGCCAGCAGATATACGCGTTTTGCTTAACCCTTTATGACCCACCACTGATTTAGGCTGCGCAGCAAAATTCCTTCACTTATTTTTGAAAGAGGTTGGGCCACAAAGAAATACTTTACCTTTCGTTTGATTCTAACTAGCTTAGTTAACTAGTAATTAATTAGCAAAATTTGTCCCTCTCGAAGGACATTGGGCATACCGTAATGTCCTTCAGGAAGAACATTGCTGGTCTTGACATAGAAATTTCAACGAAGATTTCCTAGTTTCTATTACCTTGCATCATAAAAAGTTGCGTTTTAAGTTTGTATTTAAATAATTAAAATATATTAAAGTTATCTGTGTAAGCCAAGTTAAGGGTCTATTTATTTAAAGATTAAAGTGGTTGGATTAAACGAATTAAAAATCAGTCTGATTAAAATGTTAATAGCTATTTCTTTAATGATGGAGTAAACGGATTTAACGGATTAGGATTAGCTCTTAAAACAATTTTAAATCCCAGGATTAATTTTAATTCGTTTTATCTTCGTAGCTGCACGACGATTAAAAATTAATTGAAAATGCAGAAAGCGGACTAAAAGGATTAAAATTAATCCTTAAAGAAGCAGCGACTAAGCATGTCGAATTAAAGTTAACTCGTTCATAAAGCGTGTACAATGCAAAAGGATTAGATTAAAATTTTAATACTAGCTGCATTAAAGAAATTGGACTAAATTTTAATCGTTTAATTCGTTTAACTCGTCTGAATTAAATGTTAATCTGAGGGTTTACTTCTTTAATAGAGATAAACTTTAATAAGAACTATGGTTTTAGTGAAATACATATTAGCAGTTAGTTGAATATAAGCAAAAATTGTTATTCTGATGTAATAGTGTAAAGGTTAACACGGACTGTGTGGAAGGTCCAAGAATTTCTTCGGAGCATTGGGGGTGCTATCTGAAAGAATAGAACTAATTGTGCTAAGTGCTTTAGTTTTGTGGACAACACGAGAAGTTCCGCTAGTGACCGGCCGCACAGGAGCACTTTTGTGGAAAACTACATTAAATTTTGTAATTTCTACTAGGGATGCACCGGGGCCTGGCCCCGGCCCCGGTGGTCAGGCCCCGGGACCGATCGGGGCCAAAAATTAGGAAACTTTTGTAAATTTTTGACATTTTTTGACCAAAATTTTGAATTTTCGAAAGTCAAAAAGTGTTACAAATCGTTTGTTTTCCCGCCGATATGAATGAAAACAACGATAGTAACGTTTGTATATCAAAAATTATTGTAAAATATAAATTTTCGAGAAACTTTTTGAGAATTTTCAATTTGGACCCCCAATTTCCAGGCCCCGGTAGTGGCGGCCCCGGTGCATCTCTAATTTCTACAAAAGTCTTTTTAAGATTATATTTAATTTCACCGTTGTTATTTGAATTTGTCTCATTGACGAAGTGAATCGTAAAATTGGTTCTAAATTATATATATTAATGGAATCTTTTAACTGAAGAAAACAGAAACACAGTACTAAGCTATTAAAGTAACGTATTATGGTAACTATTATATTACATTCAGCCATTCATTAGTTATTCCATGGGTGTCAATATATTTTTTCGGTTAAGCAATTCTCGGTTAAGCAATTCTCGGTTAAACAATTCTCGGTTATGCTTTTTCCCGAAGTCTGAAATCGTCAGTTTAGATCCAAGGGCATCATTAGCTCCGCTAGCCAACAAAAACAGATCCTCTGAGACAGAACAATGATTTTATTGATGTTTTCATGCTTGCCTCTTCGCTCCAGCTACAGTAGCACATTTTACAATGCCAGGTTTCAGCAACAAACTTTGTCCGGACTAGTAGTCACGTAGCCGACCCAACTGGTACCTATGAGCATTAAGATTAATAAAATATTCTATTTCTAAGCAATACAATAGGCACAAGTTAACGACGAAAACGGTTTCTAACAATTTTGCTTGTTGCGCCAAACCAATAAGCCTCCATTCTCACCATATATTCACGAATTCTTCGGGTTTTAGCTTGAGGGTTCTGCACTGTAGCATTGTTGCTGGCATCTTTCGGGAAGCTAAAGTAGCTCTTCTACATAAAATAAACCGTAGTACGTTCATTTAAATGCAATAAAAAGCCTGTAAAATATTGATAAGGCACTGAGCACTCAAGCACAATAGTCTACAGTCTGTAAGATTTCGGACCGGAAAACGAAGGAACAGACGTTCAGAAGGGTAAAAATTTAAACGTATCCGTGAAATTGTTTTCTCCATGGGCTAATAAAGATAAGGAGACACAAAAACAAAGCTAAAAACTTATCCAGATGATGCAAGGTAATAGAAACTAGGAAATCTTCGTTGAAATTTCTATGTCAAGACCAGCAATGTTCTTCCTGAAGGACATTACGGTATGCCCAATGTCCTTCAAGAAGGACAAATTTTGATAATTAATTACTAATTAACTAAGCTAGTTAGAATCAAACGAAAGGTAAATTATTTCTTTGTGGCCCAACCTCTTTCAAAAACAAGTGAAGGAATTTTGCTGCGCAGCCTAGATCAGTGGTGGGTCATAAAGGGTTAAGCAAAACGCGTATATATGTGTGGCTTAGGCTTAAGCAAAATTTTGAATTAACGGCTGCACATTTTCTCGCTTAAGCAATTCTCGATTAAGCAATTCTCGGTAATGAACGCACACGGTAAAATACATATGAGTGGAGTGGGGTTTGTAACAGAATGAATACAAGGTGCAACGGCGAACCATTTGAGCCTGCCGTATAACGAGGCTCATTGGCGTACATAATGTGAATCCATACGAGAGTTTTACCTTTGTGTTCGTCTGCACAGTTAGTACAATACAACACGTGTATACGCAATGTACTTCCTTCTAGGTTACCTAAGGGTCGCAATAACACCTACAACGTGCACATGTCATGCACATTTAGTATGTAATCCTGCTTGGTTCGTTTGCTTTAATAATAGTCAGGGGGAGACGTGGTCGCCTTCTCCTCACCCATAGCAGATGCTGCTGGGCTTATTCTACTGGGGGGGGGGCGAGGGGGCCCCCATAAGCCCCCTTCCCCGCCAAAAATCGCCCCCCCCAAAAAGTGGGTGTCCCTTTTGGTACCAAATTTTGCCCTGAAAAAATCGCTCAGAAGGCCAAATTTTCAAAAATTTTCCGGCTTCGCCGGAGATTGTCACTCATTTTTTGCCTTTTTAACACTGAATCTGCTTTATTTTTGCTATAAAAATCAACTTTTACAGTACATGCCAGAAAAGTAGCGCTATTTTTAGCATATTTTTGGAAAAATTTTCGCCCCCCCCAAATTTCCTTGCCCCTCGAACTTTTGGGGCCCCCCCCAAGAAAAATGCATAGAATAAGCCCAGTGCTGCCTAGTACACCCATTAGAAAGAGCAAGTCTAAAACTACACCATGCAGTACCAGATTAGTTTGTAATGTCGATTCTGTAGGTACAGTACTTGGCCTAAACTGACCTCCCAAAATGGCCCAAAATGCTAAGGATTTTCGAAAGTTTGCAAGTACGTATATATCTAACCAACTATCCAACTTTGGCTACTATAAATTTGCGTGCGGGCATAATTCAACTCGCTCTATCACATGCTTTCCCATACGTGTACCCAGTAAAAAAATTGACCATGTTCCCCCCACAATGGGTCCCCCCACAACGCACTAGCGCGGGAAAACAATGGTGACCAAATTTTTGCGTATGCTTCAGGAAGGCGTAACCAATGCTTCTATAGGAAAGAGAATGGTTTTAGAACCATTAAAAACCTCAGAAGCTTCTACCTCGGAAATTTGATTTGCAGCATCAACATGCTAGGTTTTTAAGTTTTCAAAAAACTTAAAAATGATGGGATATTGCAATTTTTAACACAACTAACTTAAAATCTTACTCCTCCGAAAATTAGCTCCCCCCTTGGGAAAAAATCCATAAAAAATACCCTGTTGAAAATTATTTAAATATATTGGTTGTCAAGCATTGAGGGGTATGCATACGAATGTGCCCAAGTTCATAAAACCTCCTATAAATTTACTCAAGTGCATGGGACATTTAAGAATTTGCGCTACTGCATAGACTGCGCTTGCACCTGAACACTGAACCTGAACACGCATTTGCGCAAGTATAGACATGATTTTTCAATCTTCGTGCGGCTTGAATTTCTTTGCAAGGCAGACCACAATGAAAGCCCGGAATAGGGCAATTGACTAGGTCCATTTATGCCATGGGACAACTATTTTTGGTTTTCATTGCGATTCAATGCATGCAAGCCAGGTCAATGTGCAGTTTAGCACGCTCAGTTGAGGGTTCTGGCTTTGTTTTACTGGTGGGGGTGAAATGGACCCTCCCAATCGGCGACTATTCAGTCGAGGAGCCCCCGTAAATTCCGAAATCTCCTGTAACCCAAGAAATTGCCAGATTTAACCATTTTTACTTTAAATGGGTCTAACATTTTTCCGGCTTCGCCGAAGTTTTTAATGAAATTTTCTCTATTATTGTAGGGTAAAAACACCTAAATTTGCATTTTTAGCAATAGCTAGCTATTTTTCAATGTTTTACACGAAAAACGTAAAAATTCGCCAAAACTTTTCAAAAATATGCCTTTCTCCCGATTTGGGTGAGCCCCCTGTCGATTGGAGGAAGGAGGACTTTGAGCCCTCAAAACGCAAGCCCATAACGAGCGGTCGGCTGCCTGAGGGTTTGCCGGCCCAACCGGCCGGAAGACCACAAGTGGCCAGTTCCCTTATCTGACCCATGTGCCATGGCATGGATACCAGAATATGTAATCAGTATATTGAAATACATCGTACTTTAGAGACCGATTTACGCAGAAGCTTCTAGCAAATTGCTTTAATTTTATATACCCGACCGCTGGAGGACGGTTGGTTGCGATCACAATGTTTCTATCAACGCATCATGATTTTTGAAATAATTTTTATTTTAGCACTACGACTGCGGCCACTGTTAGAAGCACAATCAGACGTTTACGAGAAGCTGGAAAAGAATAACTGATTGGGGATTTTGTTGTCTTGTTAATTTGTTTAAGTTTGTCATAGTAAAAGTGAACTGTTGTGACTGAAAAATTAGACATTCCCAAGTTGCCTTATCGCAGGCTAACCCAGTACCAAGAGTGCATAATTGCACTATATATTAGAAGAAGAGTAAGCCACTAGAGGGCTCCTCTTCTTGGCATTGCGTAACGGTGCTCCGACCACAATACGCGAATGTTCCCCCGTTTGGTGGGGGGTCGACAAGCATACCCCCTCCCCGTGTGGTGGGGGGTTTGGAAAAGGGGTCCCTGCTTGGTGGGGGGGTAGGCAGTAGGAGTCGCCGTTTGGGGGGGTCGCCAAGATTGGCTGTTGACGACCCCCCCCCCCCACAAACAGGGACCCTTTTTGCATACTCCCCCCACCAAACGGGGACCCATATGCATACCCCCCACCAACCGGGGACCTCTCTTTGCCACCCCCCCCCCCCACCAAACGGGGACCCATTTTCAAATAGAACAAAAACTACCGTAATCCTCTGCTCTACCCCCCCCCCCCCACCAAACGGGGACCTCTTTTCTGCTACCCCCCCCCCCCCACCCGCCACCCGGAGGGGGGGCATGCTTTGTCGATTTGGTCGGAGCACCGTTACGCAATGCCAAGAAGAGGAGCCCTCTAGTGGCTTACTCTTCTTCTTATATATAGTGCAATTATGCACTCTTGCCAGTACAAACTCCGCGGAAGTAGTGTAGGCCATTGATAGCTGTGGCGCCAGTGACAGTGACTGTCTTGTGATGTGGGTCGGGCCGAACACCTGATGCCACTTAGTTTTACTCAAAGATGTGTGTAGATAACCGAGCACAATACACAGCATAGCGTCCATAATATCGTGTCCATATTTTAGGAATCCTCGTGTTGAGAGGAATTTTTTATAAAATTAAAAATTTCAAAATCAGTCTGGGCATTAGCCCGATAAAAACTTTTTCGTTCAGCAAATTTTCTCTGCCGAAAATATAGGATGACACAAGGAGGAAGGGAATACCAATAAGGCAAGGTTTGAATTTTCTATTTCGCCTTTTTCGATTTTCAAATTTTTGGATGTTTGCCGCCTTTTAATTTAAATTAAAAAACTAACTCCTAACTCCGTTTCTTGCTCAACACGTGATAGATAAACTCTCTAGGAGGGTTTAGACTAGTGTTGTTGCCCGGCCAGTGAGGTACGCTACTTTTCCCCCATGCTAGATTCCCCCCGGGGTAATAATGCATATAAATACGCATATGTATTAAAATTTATTACACGGGTAAGTGGAAAACTTTAGCATGATAACGTCAGCATGTAATCCTTTCCCCCCTTAGGCATTTGAAATTTTAACATTCACACAATGTTTTAAACTATTTTGAGTTGATGATATTTCAATACAGCATTACAATTTTCTTCTACAATTTACGCTTTTAAATATTTCAAAAAGGGTGTGAAACATATAAAGCACAATTTTTGTCTGAATCTTACACAGGTTTAAGAAATTCTTTAGCTTTAATATATTTAAGGTTTTATAGTTGGATAGCTGGTAAATTTGCTTTATTAACTTTGGATCCTTGGGACCCCTCAGCCAAAATAAACAATGTTTGCTTTTCAAACGGGCCAGCCGGCACCGGACATTAGCAATCCCCCCGTGATGGACAAATCTCCAGCCTTGGTACACGCCTCGGATAATTGTGAAGACAATTTTCGGTGTCAGTCAATCACCCTTCCCCAATAGACAAAATCTAAAATTATCGTGGCTGACACAACAGCAACACAACCTTTTGAAATTGTTTTACACTATTTTATACTTTTTAGGTAACACTTTTTTACACTGTTGTAAAAGATTACTTTTTACATTTAAATTAATAACTCTAGTGTAGAATGTTTTGGCTTGCGTTGTACCAGTTTGAGCACAATAAAAATTACAATAGGTAAGGTGGACTTGGACCAGGGGGGAAAAGGAGAAAACTCCCCCCTCCCCAGGCGAAGTTGCTCACCACAAGGGGTCCAGAAATCAGCTGGCAAATGGGACGAATTCTCTGATCCCAGCCCATCCCACCAGATTTTGTATTTCATTGTCCCATCCCATCCAACTTATCCAAACTCCCTATTTCCAATCCCATTTAATCCCACTTGCAGTATTTGACATTATAATTGCTATAGCATCGAAATTTTAATACTGTCATCAGGAGTTCAAGAACCCCATGTTTTCCAAACCAGTCAACAAAGCTCCAAACAATTCCAACACTCTATGTTAATCGTGGTTGCAAAAGTGCTGTATAAATTTTCACTTATAGTACGACCAAAAAATTATATTGTTTATTGCAGGTTAAACTTTGGAGTGTAAACCCCAATAATGTATGTTTTTTGAGAAATTGAGATTTCGAAAATCCAGAAAATCTGAAATTCCAATTTTCATTTACGGAAAATCCAAAAATTTTAACCTTTGCCCACTTTGCTTTCACGATCAAATAGAGCTGATCCAGCAACATATTTTTCGTCTTATAAGCATACAATAACATAGGGTCGCATCCTGCTGGGGGAGGCCTGTCCTTGTCCCAAGAAAATTCTGAAAGGCTTGCACCTTCAACTAAAATTTTCGAGGGAGGTTTGTATCTTAAGCATTAATTAACGTTAATAGTTAGATAAATTCGCAATTTTTAAAGAATTTGAAAAAGATCAATTTTTAAAAAATTTTTCAATTTTAATCGATTTTTTGAAAAAATTATATAATATTATATTACACTTTATTTTTTTGGTCAGGGCCCAACCACTATTAAGGTACACTTCTTGACCTGTAAGTGGTGCTCTCCGCAGACCGCAGTCAAGAGGCGGAGAGACGAACATCACGGACAGAAATATGACCCCCAAGCGAAAATACCATACGGTTATTTCAGTCACGCCCAGGGCAGTAATATCGTTTATCCGATACCTACTGCCCCCGCTTGGTAACAGCAACTAAGATGGCTGAAAACTGCGTGCGCCCGCTCGTTAGGTTGATATGGACAAAATAGGCTGCAGAAAAAGAGAAGGAAGGGGGTTGGCGAGCTTTAGTATAGGAAAGTAGGAAAAATGCGGCCTGTACGAGCACCTAAACACAAAAATCATAAAACGTGTACCCAAAAGCTTTATCTTAGCCAGTTTAGAATGCTGCCGCTGCCTCCGCTTTTAAAGCCTCAGCAGACTGGCACCAAAATAGTCTTAACTCCAGTTGAAATGCTGCAAAGGCACAGACGGACGGACGGACTTTTTTCACCCCCCATGCCAGTTGCTACGTCCAGTGCATCTATAGTACTGTTCGAAAGCATCTTCCACTGATGCCAGCATCAACATCACTGATGCCGGCATCAGGATCAGTGGTGCCGGAAAATACTAGCTAAATACAACTACTCGCTTTTAAGCTTAAGCTTTGTTTGCTTCTCCGTTTCTCCTTCAGGCTTTGAGCTGCACTTGAGTGGAAGCAGACGTTTGTTACTATAAAAAGTTGATCTAAAGCATGTGCGTATACATGCAGCACTGAGTGAAGGAGAAATTATTGACGTCTAGTGAATTGCTTGTCAAGGAAAAGTACACACATGGGTCTGTCTGCAGTGCTGTAATAAAATGTTTCCACTAGTTTTAATAACTTTAAATGTATATTCCATCAATGAGTAAATTGAAATAGAATCGGCGAGATTATGCTCTATTCAGATTTTCTGAATTATATATAAGGAATATTTTTATCATATACGTATATTAATATTCATAACAATGTATTAGACGATTATTACAAATTCTGAACATTCTTAGTAGGGTAAAACGGGGTAATAAGGGACAAAAACGCTTCGCATTTTATGAGATTTTATTAAGATGCAACTTTAAACAATTGAATCTGCTTTAATACTCAACAAAATTCCATGATTTATACATCGAATGAAAGCTTAATTTGTTCTAAATGTATCTGTACCATTCTTATTTTGCTCAACTAAAAATTCATTTGAATATATCAATAAATTTGCTAAAGATTGATATTTTTAGCAAAACGGGGTTTTTAGGGACACCATCAAGGATAATAAGGGACAGGTCTGGGTATGTATTAAGGGACAGCATAGGATTTTGTGTGTCAAGATAGAATTGGCAATACTGCATCCAACTTTCGCCAAGTAAGCAAAAAACAGAATTATTTAAAAATCAGTCTAATGTGGTAAAACTTAAACTAGATGCTATTTGAGAATCAACAACTTCAAAAATTAAAAAAATCTTCAAATTTTAAATTTTTTAAAATTTTTAAATTTTTTAAAAGTTCTGTTTTCTTGTAGAACTGAAGACGCTGAACATTTTTGTCATTGCACTAACCTTTGAAAATGTCTCCTGCGTTCAGTATAGCAGTTTTAAAATTTGAAGATCAAAGCAACCTGCCGCCTTTTATCATTTTAAGCGAAATAGGGATTAACCAGTAATCTTGAGTAGTATAGGTCAGCACAAATGGGACCTCTTTGTACAGGTATTTTGGCTTCATTCTGGCTTTGACGAATAGGGTCATTAATCATACAGGTAAGGTCATTAATCGAGGCAGATGTTCTCTGTCATTATTGGCCAATTTTCCCTTTTAGCTTGGATAAGTTTAAAATGTTGTACTAAATTTAGCACAGTGTTATTGGACTATATTGTCTACGTATGTAAACTTTGCTAGACTATAGTTTGTTTACCTGCCTAATTAGTGTTTATTAATTAACGGCCTAATTAAGTAATATGAAGTAAGATTTTCATACTTTTTCAAACTTTTATTTACCTATTTGCCAATGACGGTTCTACCTGTCCAGCTCCAGGGCTCTAAAGACCAAAAATATTTCTACAAATTTCTTCTACTTTCTCCTATTCTGCCAAAATATCTAAAATTCTCCCTTTCTTTGCTTCCTTCTATACGACATCTGACCCTTTTGTATTAACCTTGAAATGGAAGACATTCAATAAACACTTAAGGAATCCAAAATTGGTAGTTACGTACTGTATGATAGCGAGTTCACTATTAGCTGCCCTCAGTTGGCTCATAGGAATAACATACTGAGGACTCTAAGCTGTCAAAAAGTCTTTTCTCCTGCTTAGCTGCCTGCGTGCTTTAAAAGTTCTCTTTTCTCTTCCTCTGTTTTAGCAGGCTCATATGAATGTCTACTGAGGACTCAAACCTGTTAAAATCTTTCTCTCCCTATTAGCAGCCTTCCAGTAGGCTCATAGGAACAACACACTGAGGACTTCAAAGCTGTCTCAAAGTTCTTTTCTCCCTATTGGCTGCCTGCTTGCCTTTCAAAGTCTTTCTCTCCCTACTAGCAGGCTCATTTGAATAACACACTGAGGACTCCAAAGCTGTCAAAAGTCTTTTCTCCCTGATAGCTGAATGCTGTGGTTCAAAATTTTCCTTCTTCTTCTTGCCTTCTAGCAGGCTCATAGGAATAACGCATACTGAGGACTCAAAGCTGTCCAAAAGTCTTTCACACTGCAAGAAGCCTGCTTGTTTTAAAAATTTCTCTCCCTACCGGTAGGCTCGCATGACCTTTATACTGAGGACTTTAACCCACCTCCCAAAGCTTACCAATTCGCCTTATCTAGTTTGATTGCACCTGTCCTATTGAAGAATTAAAGACGTAAATAAGTAGATGTTGAAAATTAAAATATTATGTCTCCAATTACGTAATATTGGCAACGCCACATCTACTTTAATCTTGTGTCTACGTAGTATATTGCAAGTATTTGAAGCTAAACTTCGGTCAACTAATTTTGTTTAGTAATTAACTAATTATTTAGTAATAATTTGTTAAAGTTGACTATGGGCCTATTTCTTTAAAGATTAAAATGGTCGGATTAAACGGATTAAAAATCAGCCGGATTAAAATTTTAATTTATATTTCTTTAATGCAGGATTAAACGGATTAAACGGATTAAAATTAACTCGTTTAATCCGACCATTTTTAATCCACGGATTAAACGACTTGATTTTAATCCATTTAATCCGCCATTAAAGAAACAGCGATTAAAAATTTTAATCCGCCAACTTTTAATCCGTTTAATCCGCGTAGATGCACGAGGATTAAAAGTTAGTTGAAAATGCAGGCGGAGGATTAAACGGATTAAAATTAATCTTTAAAGAAACAGAGATTAAGCAGGTCGGATTAAAATTAACTCGTTGAGTTTTTAATCCGAAGTGTGAATAAAGAAACAGGATTAGATTAAAATTTTAATCCTAGGTGCATTAAAGAAATAGGATTAAATTTAATCCGTTTAACTCGTTTAACTCGCTGGATTAAATTTTAATCCGAGGTGCTGTTTCTTTAATGCGGATTAATTTTAATCTAATCCGTTTAATCTTTAAAGAAATAGGGCCTATGAAAATTTGTGTGCAATGAAAATATTGTTACATATTGATATCAAGTGACAACACAA
>JASAND010000993.1:0-12162 GCA_030248195.1 Trissonchulus latispiculum
AGAAATAAAAGCTTCTAACAATAGGTAATGTTGCACTTGAAGTCACAGCTAATCGAACCATGAAAGTTTATTTTTGGGTTTACCGATACGTAATACTAATAAAACTGCTTCGGCAAACCGAATGCGATTTGAGCCATTTTTGGGCCTATCCACAGCTATCAGGCTATATTTGGACCACTCGGGCCGCTCGGGCCGCACTCGGGCCGTTCGGGCTCTTCGGGCCGCTCGGGCTCCTCGGGCCGCTTTGGCCGTTAATCGGGCTTCGGACTCGGGCCGTGAAGCGGGTCTCGGGCTTCGGGCCGGGCTCGAGCCGGGCCAGCCCGGCCCGAAGCCCGGTCCGAGGAGGTGGGTTGGCCCGAGCCCGAGCCCGGCCCGAGAAATTTCTTAACGGCGCAACCCTAGTCAGCACGTCTGCTCGTGATGAAACAGACTTAAAGGGGGGGTCCATCATGAAAAATTTTTAGGCGACGGATTTCGCTCGTTTTCACACATAAGTTAGCCACATATGTCGTGCATATCAAGTTTAAATTTTGAGTTGTTTTGTTCAGTTCTCCGTAAGTTACGAGCCATCAACTATGTGCAATTTGAATATGAGCGCGAGCACAAGGGTGCTGCAGCCAGCTGAGGCAAATTTTCGCAAATCAACTCTACGTTTTTAGCTTATTTTGTTATACACCTTTAAAAACTATTAAGAAAAGCGTTTTCGTACAGTTTCCATCCGGATGGGCTTGATCAGAAGCTTCTATAAAGAAGTTCTCGGAGAAACAAGGCCATTGTTCCTCCTGATGTAATGAAACATTTAACAGGGGTTAACTTAAAATAGAAGCATTTCCGGCCCATAGTTCTATGAGAAGAATTCATCCCTGCAATGAGCGCTTTCGATTGATGTATAATATGCCATATTTTGAAAAATTTTAAAAATCGCCGTTTTGTGAAATTCGGGGTTCGAGGGTCCCGTTTGGCACGCTGAGAAGTACTGGACGCAGCTATCAGCATAATTCATGCTGCAAATAGATCCGTAGACATGAATACACAAGTTGGAATAGAAAATAGGCAATTTAGGACCATACTGTTGTCGGAATTTAGCCAAGTATTCGAAAAAACAGAACTTTTAAAAAATTTCGCTAAAATGCCCATTTTTGCGCCAAAAAGATCTCGAAACTGGAAAAACATACAATGAAACCATTGGTATCAGTGGAACCGCCACTTCAAGTACTACGGAACCCTGGAGTAGAATTTTTATTTAGGCCTCTGAATTAGAGTAATTTGCAATTCTTTCCGAAGACCCCACTTTTCAGCTGCAAAAAACGTTGAACTTTGACGATTTTCCAATGTTTTCGATAAATAAAAAATTTTTTAAAAATTTTAGGGGCCTAATTCAAAATTCTACTTCCAGCGTACCGCAGTTTATGATTATAGCTACATTATAAATATAAAATTATGCAGGATTCCAACTGTTTGTCGAGAGATCTTTTTGGCGCAAGAATAAAATCACCACTTTTTCTGTTTTTTATGTTTAACACATGCGGACCTCGACTTTGAGGTGAAATAACTCAACAACCGTAAGAGATACGAGTTTAATTTGAAAACTCGTTAAAATATCCCACTCAAAGATCATTATATGTGAAAATGAGCGAAATCGGAGATGGTCGAAAAATTGACCAAAAATGGGCCCCCCCTTAAGGTGGTGATTCCTTTTGGAGACATCAACTTTGAACCCTTATTACTCATCCATTACTTTGAGTTAAGAAGCCATTTTTATACCAAAATGGAGCTTAACATTTTCTCTTTCTAACGAATGCAATGAAACTAACTACAGTTTTCGGAACCTATTTTCCTGGATTCTCGAAGTACTTTAATTTTCCAGATTTTTTGCAGACTAAAGAAAATTTTTTCGTGAGGCATCGGCTACAGAATTCGATTCCACTATCAAATAGTTGGGGACCCTTTTTAAATTATCATGAAATCACTCTTCGTTATGAAGAAATTAGCTAAAATGTTTGCGCAACCTGGATTTTGCCTACTTTTCCCAACTTTGGCCACTTTAGCTAGAAAGCAGCAATCGGGGCAACTAAAAAAGGGTCCCTGGGTATTTTTATGTAAAACACGTCTAGTAAGTGGCAACCCTCTAGCTTGCATAGTAAATGCTCCACAATCGCTGGAAAAAATTTGGTCATGTTTTTGCAAAAACTATATTTTTTATGATAGCAGCACACGGGATAGCAGTTGGAAGATTATCATGCCTCGGATAATCGGCCTCGACGAGACCTTCAAATCGACACCCTTAGTTTAATTTTACGGCTTGCGTAGCTCAAAAAATCGTGAACTATTTGAGTTCTGCAAAAATGACAAGTTTTCAACGCCAAAATAAGAAAATCAGCTATATCTCACACTGGAGAAGAGCTAGAAAGTTGCTTCCAAAAGCAAGAATGTAGACCCCAACGAGATTTTTCAAATGACTATTGTCATAACTATGCACCTGCTGCCTAACTGTCATAAATCGGCAAAAACCGTTCTGAACCGAATTCTCGAAATTTTGAGGCGGGATTGCGCGGAGGGTGTTAGAACACAGAATGAACTTATTTTGGAAAGTTTCATCAAATTTCATCTTGGTTTAATCCGTCAACCAACAATATGCGCCCAAAAGGAATCACCACCTTAAGCACCAGATCTCTGAAAGGTGGTGTTCCAGAATCAGAGATTCTCTGCAGCCAACCTTTGTCGGGGTCTTCTGTGTGAGTTCGTTTGTGAAGGCTCCTGACTCCAATGGATCAGCAAGCGGGGTCAGTACTTCCTTTGAGTGATCAGCACTGGATGTTTGTTGTCCTCTGAGATCGTATCCTTGCTTTCCAAATCCTGAGAAACTTACTTCTGCTGGTCCTGTCCTGAGCTTCTGCGATCGTTGATCGTTGGGCAACGCGCCGTGTTTGAAAAACGCACCTTTCTTTGCTGATGAAAAGACTTAGTAACTCACACAGATATTATTTAATGAAATTAGCACAATGTTACCGATGACAGTGTGGAATATTCAAAAGTTAGGCTACTACAAATGATACGGTTCAGCTATGAATACAAGATAGTACAGTACAAGATTACTGTACCAGAGTTGCCAGATACCCTTTTTATAGTTACTAGTATTATTCCAGTTTGGAATAATATTACCCAATGAGGTTAGTTTATAGGGACAAGGTCCATACTCTACTCTATTACACTGTCTCCGTCTCCTAGACTCCTTCTACTAATTACTCAAATTCCCTATATGTTATGTGTTACCCTATATGCTTGTGTTATGCTACTCTTTATACGTCCCCTTACAATAGGACTGTCAGACTAGTATCTCAATAAGCTAATTTACTAAATTTAAACCTAGGGTCGGTCTTTGGGTGAGCCCCCAAATGTCGATCACTGCTTTCGCTCCAACACACGGTTCAGGGATGCTATGTGAGACAGAATTTGAGAATGTCGAAACAGTTGGGGGTTGGGGCAGTCCTTCCTTACCTATTCCCAATTAATAGAAAATTATTAACGTTCTGTAGACTGGGAATCTTCTCTCCTTCTGGAAGGCACAGTTTGGGCTCTTAGACCAGGGAGAGGGGCGAAGTAACTGCCAAAGTGACCAAAAGATTGAAACCCATTTTTTGAACACTTTGAGAACTGACTGTTAAATGATGAATACAAAGGGATTTGGTCTGATTCTGACAAATGTTCAGGTTCACCCAATGATCAGGTTTGAAGTGTCAACTACGCCGTCTCCGCCTTTAATCCAACAACTTTGCCACCGCCGATCAATGTACCTTTCCGAAGTTCCACAATGTGACTAAATCTCAAGAGTTCCAATGACAATCTGACTAGGGCAGACTCTGTCCACTTCTGATCTACTAATAACTGCTCCTGAACAGGTTACTGAAACAAGTATCGCTTGATCGTCCAGGTCCGGCAAGACAGCGTTGGCCTATCGTCCGCACCTGAATCAAATGGGCTAAAACCCATTAGTGCATAATTATGGTGCGGGAATCGAACCCAGCAACCATTACTCGTTCTTTCGCTTTCCTGGCCCAAAATGTAAATTTTGGGGCCCACTTTGAAATTTCGACTAAATAGAATAACGTGAAAACCTGCAGAATTTGACTATTTTTAGGATTTGGCAAAATTAGTTATTTCTAATTAGTTCATTTCCCGAAATGGGCCTTATTGGCCATTTTTAAGTTAGAACTTGCTGGATTTGACCGCACTAGACGTAATTCTTCGACTGAGTGAAACGAATCACAATCATACATGGGCAATGAACTTGGCTCTAGCCTGCACAGCCTTAGAGCTCACTGCGCGGGGGGTCAAATTTTTAATTTTTTCACGATATTTGTCGACTGTAGTTTTCACAAAGCTCTGTTGTAAACATGCATCTGTCAAGTCCCTTTGTCGGAAAGATTTGCTAACTTTTACGCAATCCTCTAAGATTTTGATGATTCTCGCAAAAATGCTAAATTTTTATTCTCTGGTTTCACTTAAATTGCAAGAGAATTTTATGAATGCAGTTATAATTCAATCCGTTTTAAGATTTAATTAGCATAATTAACCAAGTTATAATTAGTTTTCAAAAGTCGAAGCTATGACAAGTAATTTTTACATTATAAAAAGCCGTTGATATAACCTTCTGATTTTGTCTGATACAATCCTCAAGGCGGTAGGAAAATCCTTACTGGAAACACTCAAATGTTTGGCTCCGGCATACAATTGGAATTTTAACCAAACTGCTAGTCCAACTTTATGGTTTGACAGAAATCGGTATGAAAAACAGACCCAGCTGGGAAACATTAGGGAAAGAAAGTAGTAAAAAACAGCAAAAACAAAATAATTTTTTGCACAAATTCAATATCTATCTAGAAAAATAAATTATGAAGGAATCGGCGGCAGCATGAATTCAATGTGCGATATAGCTTAAGGAGAATTTTGCCCGAGCGTTGACTTGACCATCTCCGTTTTTAGAACATATAATCAAGAGCATGTAAGTAAAATATATAAGCAAGCAACAGCAGATGGAATGACCAATGTAGAATGGAACAATTAAGAGGGGAAGGGCCGTAAAAAATTATAAAGCGGGTTGCTGTAAAAGGTTTGCAACGGAGGATCTGGGGGGCAGAGTCCCCAGTTGAAGAAAGTTTTTGGTTTTGCAATAAAACCTGTCTACGGAACTTTAATTCCTTTCACTTTGAAGAACCGAGAAAGTTGTTTTAAATTCTACACATTTTAAAGCAAAACTAGCAATTTTCTCCGAAAAATGGATTCATTTCAAGATTTTTCTTCATAAACATATAAATGCAACATATAAATATTCCGTTAACAATTAGAAAATTCTTTGGTTTTTAGTATATAGCACGCAATTTAATGAAGTAGGAAAGTATTTGGTTTTTCCTGCTGCGTCACGACGCAGCAGGTCTACTATAATCGGTTTTAAGCGTATGTTTTGCACACAGTTACACAGTTAACGATGCATTCAACTTTCGAACTTAGAATAAACGTTCACAAAACTAGTTTATTTCCGTTAATCTTAGTCTTTTCCTTAGCTGTCAATGTTGGTAACTAACAACAGAGATTTCCAATAAAGTAATTAAAATGTGACTGCCGTTACATGATGGATCAAAACTTGGCAGCCACATTCGCAGTAAAATTTGGGACTTGTAAACTGCTCACGTTCTTTAAATACACGTTCGGTTCTAACAACGGTGATGAAAATGATCACTCCTTGAAAAATTTATAAATATAACCATCTAAATCCAACTCTGAACACATGGACTGGAATTAAAATTCAATTAATTCAAGAATTATGGGACACTTATTACTGTTAATAATAGTTTCTGGAACAGTTCTCGTTTACATAGTGGAACAGTTCTCAGACTGTTTAGAAGTGAAGGTTGAGTAGTGGTGGAGGAGTTTAACTGAAATTCTGCAGTGAAATTCTTTTGATTAAGACCTGAATTATCGCATAATTGTCGCTTAAAGTCAAATTTTGAATAAAAAATCTAGACGCATTATTAACACATAATAAATTGCCTTAAGTCTTCAAACACAGGGAAGACAATGTAAACTTAAGTTCTGACGGGTATTAGTTTTGCTGTGACCAGGCAGCATTCGGTACTGAGGAACGGCTGTATGCAAAGATACACATGCCAAAATAGTGATCTCGTTCTCGCAGCAGGACTATATTTACGGTAAATATGGTCACAGCTGGCTCATTTTGCACAAATCTCTTGCTTGTTGCCCTTTTTTCGATTTTTATCCTTAATTTTGCATACCTATCAATCGCGACGGAGGCGGCCTCTTACAGGATGAGCCGCTGGAGGGCATAGCAACGATAACCTCAGAAAAAGCCAGAGCCCAAACTAGGGTAAATTGTTTCAAGAAATTAATTGAGAGCAGTCTTGAAATGCCAATAAGAGTTGGGATTCTCGGTCTCGGTCTGGTTGAAATGTCGAGACTTGGCCAGTCTCGGTGTCGGTCTCGTCCATCGAAAAGTCTCCGTTTTGGACCGAGACCGGAAATTGTTTGAAACCATCATTTTTCAGCGAAAATTTTAAATCAATGTTACGAAAACTAACTAACGAGGAGAGAAAACCGTTTTTATGTGTTAAAGTCGCTAATACTGGCCCTAAGCATCAAAAACTAGAAGAAATTGTTGGTCTCGGTTTAGCCCAACCCTGATACCAATTGCCGATTGCGTATTTTTTGACTGCGTATCTTTAAGCGTTCGACTGCGAACTAAACTCAACTTTTAAGCTACAGGAGAATGCACCGAAGGCGCAAATTTTTTTGAATGAAATGTATAAAAAACAAAATGCGCCGATGGCTCGAAAAGTTTCAAGGGAAACTAAACAGAAAACACACCACAGGTCCAAAAATTTTGGAATAAATGTAATGGAAAACGCGCCGGAGGAGCGAAAATTTATAAGGAAATATAAACAAAACGGGCCGATGGCGCGAAGTTTTCTAAAAGAATGTAATGGTGAACGCGTGGTAGGCGCGAAACGTTTTAAATAAACGTAATGGAAAACACTTCAACCGACCAACAAATTTTAAATGATTTTGTTGCACTGGATAGAATTTTTATGCGTGGGGTAAAAATTTGGTTGTGCGGGAAAACATTTTAATGCACTTTGATGCGCGGTAGTAACAATTTTGTTGCGCGGCGATGAACATTTTGTTGCGCGGGACAAAATTCTGATGCGCTTTGTTGCGCAAGGGTAAAAATTGTACTCAGCGAATTTGCTGCTCGAGTTAGAAATTTCGTTGCACCGGGTAATTTTCTAATGTTCTTTTGTTGCGCGGTGGTAAAACGTTTGCTGCGCGCGATAAGAAGTTTGTTGCGCGGAACAAAATTTTGATGCGCTTTGTTGCGCGAGGGTAAAAATTATACTGAGCGAATTTGCTGCTCGAGTTAGAAATTTCATTTCACGGGATAAATTTCTAATGCTCTTTTGTTGCGCGGTGGGAAAAAGCTTGCTGCGCTCGATAAAAATTTTGTTGCACTTTGTTGTGCGGGGGTAGAAATTTTACTGAGCGGGGTAAAATTCGCTGCTCGAGTTAGAAATTTTGCAGCGCGGGATAAAACTTGTATGCGCTTTGTTGCGCGGGGTTAACATTTTGCAGCGCGGGATTAAATTTTTATGCGCTTTGCTGCGAGCGGGTAAAAATTTTGTTGCGCTGCGATAAAAATTTGCTGCACGGGATAAAATCTGGACGCGCTTTCCTGCGCAGGGTAAAGATTTTACTGCGCGGGGGTAAAATTTTTGCTGCGCACTGCGCGGGGGTAAATTGTTCCTAGCCTAGCCTAGCCTAGCCTAGCCTGCACCTGTGCAGGAGTTGTGCAGGCATTGCCCATGCGTGATCACAATACCTCCATTTTTGGCCCGATTGGGCCTGATTCAACTTGCAGTTGGACAAAACAGTCTTGAAACGTATAAAAGCTCACTACTTGCAACATTGTTTTATTTTGAGAAGAATCGTTAGGTTTTGCTGCTTTTGTTTGCGCAGATCGGGCCTTTTAGGCCATTACAAATTCTGAATTTGTTAAGCTGAACTGGATGCGACTCAACTTTCGGAAACAAGCACTGAAAATGTAACAATATTTTGATTTTGGCTTCTTTGGATTAATTTTAATTTTTTCAACCAAAGAAAGTTCATGCCATGACGGTTCAGAAAATACATACATTGCTGCAGCAAAAATGTTCTGGTAATTCAGTATAAACAAAACAATTTCGCTCCCCACATTTTTGGTCAGACTTTAGTTCCAAATGTAACCCCTCGTGGCTCAACTGGATAGAGCGTCAGACTTCCCGCCTGAAGGACCTGAGTCCGAATCTCAGCACGGGTTTATTTCTTTTTTTAAAATCAGTTTATTCTTTTATTTTGGAAACTGAATGTTGCAACTGGCACACTTTACCTTTCGAAACTACAAAAGATAACCAATTGCTATTTTTAGGCAGGCTAGACAATATACAATTCCCCACTAAGACTAGTTACGTTAATTAAACAACCTAGTGCTAAAACTACCTAATCACACATTTCTAATAACTTACAACGACAAGAACAACAATCATTTGCGTATCTAAAACTAACCAAAACTACTAATCCGCTACTCGGCTTTTTACTAGAAAGTACCTAATTGTAAACTTTAAGTTGCACATTGTTATAAAGATTATTCTGCTGTGATTCTGAGAGACCATTTCTCGTGTTAATCTGCTTATAACCAAGAATATTCGATTGTTTCTGGATTTCATGGATGTGGCTCATCCGTCCCCTAAACACAGGGCCGGCCACCTACACGGATGACCGGAAATCCCACTGATTTACAGAGCCTATTAATTCGGGGTCCCCGCGACCCTAGGCTGCAAACCCATCCAATCCATCAATTACACCCATATTTCAGCAGATACACACAATGTTCACGCAATTTTTACGTCGAAATCACAGTTTTACAACAATTATGCATTTACTTTCTAATCATAGTGATTTGCCTAATCTATCCATAATTTTGGACCAAATTGCTGCTCAATTTGGCCCTATTCCTGCCTAATATCTAAACAATTCCCAATCACTCTGGCAATTCCAAAACCCTTATCGGACAAAGGGAGTTTATACATGGTATGCCCTCATACACTCACAATCACTCAATTTTCGGTTCACTATTCACACTCTAAATTCAGGGCTAACCTTGGAACCTCACGATCCATGAGGGGTTTACCCAAGCAGCCAAATACGTAAATTTTGGGGTCACATTCATACAGTTCGCAATCACACCATCATTCACACAAATAACACAATTACAAACTGACAATTCCTAACTACTTCCTGATTAACATTACTATCTACTGTATGCACATTTTATCTGTTTTATTTCCTAATCTCGACTCCATCTTCGCGTAATTTTGGAAGTTTCAAGCAACCAATTTTATAAAAAAAAGAAATTTTGAGAATTTTGTAAACTGTGTGTGTGTGTGTGTGTGTGTGTGTGTGTGTGTGTGTGTGTGTGTGTGTGTGTGTGTGTGTGTGTGTGTGTGTGTGTGTGTGTGTGTGTGTGTGTGTGTGTGTGTGTGTGTGTGTGTGTGTGTGTGTGTGTGTGTGTGTGTGTGTGTGTGTGTGTGTGTGTGTGTGTGTGTGTGTGTGTGTGTGTGTGTGTGTGTGTGTGTGTGTGTGTGTGTGTGTGTGTGTGTGTGTGTGTGTGTGTGTGTGTGTGTGTGTGTGTGTGTGTGTGTGTGTGTGTGTGTGTGTGTGTGTGTGTGTGTGTGTGTGTGTGAAATACTTTCCTGATTAGTTTATTTAATTTAAATGACTTATCGCATTTTCAACCGAATGAGGATTTTTTTTATGATCTGGGAAGGGTAACGACCCCTCCGTTGTATTAATATTATGAAGATTTGGCTCATAACTGCCCTGGGAAGGGTAACGACGTAGTTGTAGTACCTCATAGTACGAAAAAATTTTCATGCCGGTTCGGTTATCTTGAAACGCTGCAAAATGTCGTATGTAGTGTCGTAAACGTTTGACTTTTCAGTAGTACACTAGGGTTAACCCATTACAAAAATTCCACCCCGGCGGAACAATAAATAATTCACACCCTGTCTTGACGCCACCTAACCGACTGTATAACTGATTCAGAGCTGACTAAAGCTTTTGTCATTTACCTGTC
The DNA here is from genome assembly GCA_030248195.1 of Trissonchulus latispiculum. Classification (NCBI taxonomy): domain Eukaryota; kingdom Metazoa; phylum Nematoda; class Enoplea; order Enoplida; family Ironidae; genus Trissonchulus; species Trissonchulus latispiculum. The sequence continues at coordinate 10,181 of JASAND010000993.1, forward strand.
TACAAAGTATTAACTAACAACCCCCACACAACGGTTTACCCCAAATTAAGCTTCTGGGCAGGCGCAGTTGATACACCTGGGAAGCTTTGAAGCAGCACAATTTTTATTGATAAGCAGCATTCAGCAATCAACATTTCTGCAATCAAACTTGTGGTTTTTGATTTTGATAGTCAGTTCCCTTGCAGTTGCCATTGACGTGCGTCTGCGCTTGACGATTGTTTATTTTCTGTAGGTGGTTAAAGTAATTTTAAATTAGACATTTCAAATGGCCAAGATTTTGAATGGTACTTGGAAGTTGCCTTGCATTGAAGGCTTAGCAGTTTTACGCAAAGTAAGACTTTTTTGCGTAGGAGAGTTTCCTCAAACAAACTTTTCTTGAATGACTGGATCTTTTGTTGACTTTGTTTGTCAACGTTTCTTTGTGGTTTTCTGATCCAAAAATCTTGATTGTTGTACTTGGAATTAAATTGAATGAGATGCTATGATTAAATGGTTTAAGAAGGTGACATTGCCGTTTTCCCCATGTTTTCCCGTCCCGTAAGAGTACCAAATAGAGCTTCGTTGTACTAAATAAGTAAAGTAACAAGTGTATAAGTTTTTATTGACAGTTTACTAAACCGAAGATAGTTGGCTCGTTCGAAACCCACCTCAGGTCCGTAACTCAAAGGGAGGCCCAATTTCATGACCCTTGTGGAAGTCAATCAAACTTGCCACATGTGAAAGCAATTTACTTAAATCTACTTTTAAGAGTTGGCATTACTCTGTTTTGCACTTTTCAAACACTATACTCATCTTTGCATACTCTACACTATCGGTGCTTTCTTGTCATGAATCATTTGGAGTAATAAAGGTAAACTGTGCTAGATAATTTCGGTTAGCCTCAAATCTTACTTACGCAATGTAGAGACCTTCACTGAGGCCCGTAAGCCCGGCCCGGTGCGGCCCGGCCCGCGCGCCGGGCCGGGCCGGGCCTAAGGTGAAACGGGCCGGGCCGAGGTAGGAAACATTTGGGTGCGGGCCGGGCCGGGCCGAGTACTGAAATGGGCCGGGCTTCGGGCCGGGCTTCGGGCCGGGCCTGGTATTTTCATTAGAAGGTTTTGTCTTGTTTCCAGTTTCGGCAGCGGCAGGTTATATTCGAAATTTTATTCTTTTCCAAGTGTAATTTTGAATAATCATTGCTTTTTTATTTCGAACTTGCTTGAGTTCCTTTCTCTTTCAGAGTTACTGGCGTATGCACTTATCCCATTTGTATATTAGCTAGCATCTAAAATGTAGTTATTTATATAATTTATTTGTAATATTTGGAGAGTATATATACCTTCTTCCTAATTAATTGCAAGGTATATATTTGAATCACCGAAACTGGTCAGTCAGTGAATTCTTTCCTAAGCTGAAGCGCTGACTGTCCTTAATCGTTCAAAATAAACTTGAGCTACGAGAAATTGTTTAAAAATGGTATCTGCGATGGGGAATAAAATTCTATGCATTTTAAACCGCTATTTTTATTTTGGCTAACGGCAAAAAATAGCAAAAACGGGCCCGGGCCGGGCCTAAATTTTGAGCTTACGGGTCGGGCCGGGCCGGACCTAAGGTGGAGCGGGCCGGGCCGGGCTGGGCCGAGGTCGAAAATTTTTCAAACGGGCCGGGCCGGGCCGGGTCGATGTAAAATTTTTACGGGCCGGGCCGGACCGGGCCTGAAAATTCAGGCCCGTGAAGGTCTCTACCGCAATGCCATTTGACGAGTTTCTTCTTAGAACTAAATACGTATCTTTGTATGTAATCTCTTGTAAATAAAATACATATCTCTGGTATATGTTAAAATTCAAACACATTGCGCAGTGTCATGCCCATGGTATGAAAGTTTATCACAAGTACAATTTTTATCCTAGGTTTTTAAGCTTATCATCTATCAATTTAACTAAACTGCTGTAACTAAAAACTAGATCATTCCAGATTTATGACAACTGACGCAACTGAAATTA
>JASAND010000995.1:0-12945 GCA_030248195.1 Trissonchulus latispiculum
CAACGTGACAATTTGAAATTTGAAGGTTATCTGTCGACTGCAAAATGACGTTTACTTTGGCGGCGTCAGCCAGGATAGTATGTATATATTGTGTTTAACCAGTTTAAGCACTTTAATATAAGGATTGTTTGGAAAATCAAATACAAAGATATTTGATTTATGTATAGAACATATTAAGTTATTTCTGCACATGTATAAAACTAAAATATTTTGGAATATATTGATATAATTAACCATTGTGTATTGTTTAATTTACCATTGTAAAAGCATCTTGGTCTATTTTGGTGAGCTATTGTGTTTATAACGTATTAATATTCAAAACTTGTTGTCCAAATGCTCATCAACGGCTCAAATCCAGGCATCTTTAGTGGAAACCTCGAGATTATCTTGACTTAATCCTAGTCAGGGGTTGGATTGAAATATCAGTAGTTGGAGATTATCTTGACCTCGCGATTATCTCCAGCTTTAGTTGGTGCAATGCTCTGTGAAGATAATCTCCAGTTAATCTTGAGTTAATCTCGAGATTATCTTAAGCTAGAGATTATCTCTTTTGGTGCAATCCAGTGTTAGGCAAAGTTTTCAAAATAAAAGATATATTTTCTTGTTGCAATTTCCAAAAGTTCAGTGTCAGTCCATTCAGGTTTATTTCTTACAGCTGCGTGACGAGGAGTTTCTGATTAAATAATGTCATCACCAAAATTGGATACGATAGCTAACGAAAGTTTTAGCGTTTTTGTCCTATCGCTTTACAAATAAGATAAATAAAATACATATAAATAAACTGAAGAATGACCACACGTTGAACTATATCAAAATTCCAAGCTTTACAGTATATAATTATTTACTGGTAGTTCTACATTCTTTTTGGAAAGATATTTGCAGGCTGTGTAGTAAGCTGTCAACATAGAACATCACATTCTTCGGCGTGAAAACAAAGATGTACCTATGACAGAAAGATATTACGTAAAGATTCAAGCGAGAATTGAAATAATTTTAGCATAAATGCAATATCATAAAAATAAATAAATACATAAACACATAAAAACATAGTCTAAAACTAGGGATAAACTGAAAAGTTAATGCAAACTGTAAATTTTCCGGTGAAATTAGCCTAAAATTTAGCGAAAAAATAGACTGAACAAAGGTGCTGTTGACCCGCTCTGACCCGCGACTACCCACTGACTTGAAAGTCGACTTGACTTGACTCACTTCCAACTCTGCAGGGACCTTTTTGAAATATGATATAATTACCGTAATGCGGTTCTACACCCCCAACGAGGGAGGGGGTTTATGCAATCTGACTGGCTATCGGCTACCCCTCCCCCACCACCAAACGGGGATGGACGGGTTCGGTTTTGCCGCCCCGCCCAACCAAAGGGAGAACATTCGCGTTTTATATATGGACGGTTCACCGTTGCGCAATGCAGAGAAGTCCTCTAGTAGCTTATTCATTTTCCTTCTAGTCTTGGTATGGTCAAGTGTTATTAAAGCGGATGGCACGGGTTGCATGCAGCAAAAGAAGAACCAGAACGATTGTATTTACTTTACTCCAAAAAATGTTAAGGTTGTACTCCAGGTCCAGATGGTATGAAAGCAACGCTCAGGAAAAAGAAACAAAAAGTAAATCAGTGTCACCATTCAGCTTGCAATCATCATGTTTCATACTTTTAAAAGCACATAGTTTTTAACAGACAAGACTGTACCACTAGACATGATGTTAAAACAAAGACTATGCTCTGCAGTATGCACGCATGCTAACGGCTAGACCCCAGCAAATCAAAACCTAGTGAACGAAGTGATTTCACCCACTCCCAGTCCCTATGCTTGCGAGCTGAAGCCCAAGACGGACAGATATTAAGCGCTCACACTGCTTTGCTTTTCGAGTGTAAGCAAGCAAAAGAAAGAGAAAGCACCACCGTGTCAATCAAGTACTGACTTCTGAAGGGGGGGGGGGGCGTTAGCAGTTGAAGCGCAGTTTCGGGTCGAATAATAGAGAAGCTGTTGATACTTCCAATTCACTAGACGGCTTATCTTTCTTAACCAACTCTACAAATGCAAACAAAGGAACAGTTTACTCATCTACAATATTTTCAGGAACAATATTAGTAAGAATTAGAATTTAAAATCTTTATATTTTTTCGAGGTCTTCTGATCTTGCTGAGCTTTTCTTTTCCTCTAAAATAAAAACGGATGACCCATGATTACGAAATACGAAAACAAGTCAGTAAGACAACTTCGTCACTTTGGCATTGTGCCAGCAAACTCTTCTGTTCTATGGCTGAGACTGAGTCATGAGAAGCCAGTTTATTTGTCTCCTACATAAGAATTGCATGCTGGATCGAAGTACAGGTTACAATGTAAAAAAGGTAAAGCTTGTTCCTGGAGAATGATGTTCATCCCCGGAGAATGATGTTCATCCCCGGATACACGTCCGTAGAGCCAGGAGATGATGACTGCATCAGCGGGCCGGGTAGTGGGCCATTCAAGGCTTTACGCCCTACATGGACTCCTGTTACCTTCCCATCATAGTGGTACCCATTTACCAACCAATTATGGTTGAATAGCTGGGTTTGCTCTTGCTATTGTAGGTTAAGTTCTAGTTCATTACCTGTGCACATACACTGTAAACCCTACTGAAAGTCACTACGCCTGTCTAGTGTCCATCCGGCTTAGCCTCATTAATATTTGGCGAATAATTAATATAGTCAGAGGGAGGGCATGACGGAAAAGGAGGTGAAAAAGACATGGTCGTCTACTCCCGAATCATAGCAGCTGCAGCTGCCTAGTATAGCCATTAGAAAGAGCAAGTCTAGAACTATGCCATGCAGTACCCGATTGGTTTCCAAGTTCGATTCTGTAAGTACAGTACTTGACTAAAGTTGACCCTCCAAAATTGGCCAAAACGATAAGGACTTTCGAAAATGTGCAAGTCTAACCAACTATCAACTTTGGCCTACTATAAATTGGCAAGCGGGCATAATTCGACTTGCTCTGATAGAATATTGATCTTATTTCTAGTGATATTCTGCATATTATGGCCAGTTCTCATCAGGTATCATACCCAAACAGCTTAGGTTTGGCGGATTTGGCATTTTGACAAAAAATCAGTTTTCAAGCTTGCTGTGAGGTTAGAAGGGTGCCTAGGTAGTTTCGCAGGCTCAAAACAGCTGAAACAATGTTTTTAAGGGGGCGGGGTCACTTTTGTCAAACATCGATAGTCACGGATTTCGCTCATTTTCACATGTAATATGCCCCCATATGTTCTCAAAAATATCTTAGAATATTGGCATTCGAAATCAAACTGTGACAGAGTTATTTAGGTGCAAATCCGGAAAACTTGAAAATTCCGGTGATGAGCGAGCCCTGCAAGGTCAGGTGGAGACCAAACGCGACCGAAAACTGGGTTAACCGATACAGCAAATTAAAGCCATTACTAAGGTAATATTTCAGTGCAGACGTGGCTCAAGGCCAGCTATCCAGGCGTTCATAATGCATGCTTGAGTGATGCACTGACCTAACCTTGCAGGACTGCCCAATATAACTTTAAATCGCTTTTACCACATAATGAGTGAAAAATTATCAAAAGAATGTGAAAGTTATGAAAAATAGCCATTTTTAGCAAAATTTGCTGTTTTGTGGCAAGATTTTTGAGCTTACTGTAGATGATGGAAACATGCGAGTACTTTCATAAGACGTGGCTTTATGCGAAAAGTGCAGCTATCTATTGGCCATTTCTGTAGTTCTTGCCAATCGTTCAGGACAAGCAAAAGAGTACCGTAGGTCCCAGTAGCGTAGGTACAAAAAATTTTCAGGGGGGGGGGGCGGTTTTGACCGAGGACTTTTGAGGGGGGACTTTCTAGTTATGCGTAACATGCACACTGCGTATTATATTGCAAGTTGTCCTATTAATTCAAAAGTCTTCTATGGTTCATGCTTTTGACTTGTTATAACTGAAAGCGTTACCCTAAGTCGCAAATGGAGGGTCTGGGGGGCGGAGCCCCCAGAAGTTGAGAAAATTTTTAAATTTCGCTATTAAACGCTATTGACACATTTAATTCTTTATAAATAATTTATCAATTGGCTAACAACATTTTGTACCTTTATTTGCTATTTTCGGCGTTTACTGTCTTGTCCGAAAACTGAAATTATTAGGATGCTCCCCCCATTAAGAACTGCGCATTCTGATCATATGAACCAATTATGCCATGATTAGGCGGATGATGTTGGGAATAACGCAGATAACAGTAAAACTGCAAAGCAACTTATATACATGCAAACAATGTTTAATGAAAAACAATAATTTTGAAAATATAAATAGCCAAAATTCGCGCCGGCGGCGCGAAAATTTTTTTAATGGTGTAGAAAATGCATCAATGTTGAGCTGTAAAATTTTTCCTTTGCCCAATTTTTTCAGGGGGCAAAGCCATTATTTCGGGGAGGGCGGCCGCCCTCCTCCCCGCCCCGGTATCTACGCTAGTGGTAGGTCCTGTTTTTCATGGTCCAAAAATGGCCGATTTTCCAAACTTCTAAATTCAAATATTCGCCAAAAATCCACACTCAACAGAATCGCTTCAGAGGAGATAGCTGCACTCTACAACCAGGGTTTTTTGGTTTTCGGATTTGCGTCAACCTTGCGTCCCGCTAAGTTTAAGTTGCGTCCGGTTAAGAAATTTTGCGTCCAGGTAGAATCTTTGTTTTATCGTGTTTTCAGTGCAAAAAATTTATTTATAAAAATTTTGATAATTTCTTTAGTGTAACACTATTTAGGCTATTTAGAAAGTTGATGCTGGAAACATTAATGCAGGAATACAAAGGTATCCATAGAACAGCGATGAGGGCAATGTACACGGCGGGGGGTCTGGGAGACGGAGCCCCCCAGGAGTTGAAGAATTTTTTGCAATTCCAGAATAATCCGTAATGGAAATGTTTAAAAAGATTTTATTTGGCACCTGTTGCATCTAACGCAATATATACCTTGAGTAATTTTCAATATTATTGACACACATTATTCCGATATTTCAACGTCATACATAGTTAAACTAACTAAAGTATTAAAAATTAATGAAATATTTAGGAATAGCATTGAGAAAAATGTAGTAAATATCAAACATACATTCAGTTTCAAAAAGTCTGAGAACTTCTGATCCCTGAAAACAGTATTGAAAGTGAGTACCGGGGGGTCTGGGCGGGGGCGGAGCCACCCAGAAGTTGGAGATTTTTTTGCAATTAGGAATAAATCCGTAATAAAAATGTTGAAAAGAATTAATTTGGTATCTGTTACATCTAACTAAAGCATCCAATGCTATTTCGTTCTTTGCGTAAATTGCAGCGTGTATGCGTGGTGTAGTATTATTCTTCAAAATTGTGTTAAAAACTCAAATGTTCACGGTTATGCACATTGTAATGTTTTACTTATTGATGTGAAATTTGCGAGTTCAAAAAGATCTATGGATACAGGTGGACAACGACTTAACAAATAACATTGAGACATGATCTTGCACTTTGGCATTCCACGACAAAGAGGTAAACACCAGGGGATTGGGGGCGGAGCCCCCAGAACTCGAAGAAATTTTTGGAAAAAACGGAAAAATTGGTATATACTGGAAACATTTACAGTTTTTACTCTTACAAAAGTGAATTTTCTCCCGAAATAATGTTGCGTCTAGCTTGCGTCCCGTTAAAATTTCGTTGCGTCCAGATAAGAAACTTTGCGTCCAGACGCACATCTGGACGCAAAAAACCCTGTCTACAATATGTCCTTAATGGTTCTGAAACGGTTTCAGAGCTCTGGCTCTTATACAGCGAAAAATTTTTCTACCACAAACTTTTTAGAGTAACTTTTTCATTTTCCTACGTTTAACACATGTCGATGTCACCTTTGAGGGCCTGTACAGAACGATAGAAGCAATATTTCGCAAAACGCTCATATCTTGTTTCGCGGACCCATGGGGACTACAAAATATGTGAAAATGAGCAAAACCGGAGATGGTCGAAAAATCGACAAACAAAGTGAGCCCCATCCCCCTAAAAGAACTCCAAATGTTTGATTGGTAGAAATCCGTGGAAAGTTTTTTCCCCGCACCATATTTTTCCCCGATTAGCGGGTAAAAAACATGGACAGATCCTTTTAACTGCCAAAGCTGGGTGAGGTATAAGAGAATTTTGAATATACGATCTGGCTTATTTCTAGGCTAAAATTTATGGGGGGGGGGGAATTTTTAAGTTTATTGTGCAAAAAATGCCAAAAATCGCTAAAAATGACTAATTTTAGGTGTTTTTACGCTAAAATATTGACAATTTCGTTAAAAATCCAGCGAACCCGGAAAATTTGTCGAAAATTTTGGGTGAAATGGTAAAATTTGGCATTTTTTTTGGGTTACGGGGGGTTTTGGGGGGAAGGTCGAAATTTATGGGTGGAAGGGTGCTTTTCATGGGGGGAACCTTGCCGAATGGGGGGCGGCCCCCCACCCTCCAGTAAAAATAAGCCAGACGATTGGATAGGTATTTGCGCATGGTGCATAACGGAATACACAAACCGATCCAATTCTAAACGAAGAAAAAGTCGGAGGCTTGCTTCCCTATTCATGCCCCCCAAGACTATACCTTTTGTTTCGCAGAATGCTCTGCAACCATATCTGACAGATCATCATCCTTCCCCAACTGCTGTTCTTTCAGCTTCTCTTCATATTTGGCCGCCATAGCGCCCGTGTCAGCCAAATCCAGTTCTTCAGGATTAAGGGCAACTTCAATTCCAGCCGCCTCGGCTCCAGGGGCCCCAGCCTTCTTGGGGACTGCCTATAACAGAAAGTAAGTACATAGAACACCGTCACTGGAGTTTAAACGAGCGAACTCATTTGCATACTACAACGAAAACATAAAACAGAAGCTGCCAGCTTAAAACGCAAGTAAAACACAGACACTCTAAAATCATATGATTTCCTTCTTGAGAATCACTCCTTTCAATTTTTCAAATAGTACATATCAACAAAAGAAACCAATTTGCACAACCAAAATCTAATCGATACAAACTCAATTCTAACGTGAAGATATGAAACATAATATGAAATATGGCGTAAAAGTTAAACAAAATCAGATGAAGTTAACTATCAGATGGAGGTATTATCTCCATCAAATTACATAATTGGAGGCACTCTAATCTTCAATGTTTCCTACAAGTTAAATTGTAGAGTGCCCCTCAGCTCGGAAAGAGGTGCTCGACAGTTTCGATAGTCCTAAAGGTAAACATTTAGCTTGCTCCTTGCGCCCTCCTCCTCCACCTCTGGCTTCAAACACAGCAAACGAGCTGTTGTAATAATATTATGTGTACAAATGGATGAACGAACTGTGAACTACAGTCACAGGAATACGGCAGAGAACACTCACAGTAGCCAAATCATAGACATGGGTTGAGGCCATCATTTGACCACCAACACGGTCCATCTTCTTCTCTGGAAGAACTGTAAACAGTGCCGGCGTCTCGCCACTACAAAACAAAGTTTGCGGAGTTAAAACTAAAAACTGTTAGCTGACAGACAGCTGAAAAAATGATGTACTACTAAATTAATAAACAATGTTCAAGCAGGGGTTTATAAATACCAAATTAAACTTAAACTTAATTTAACTACACAACTTAATGAAACAACTTTAAATTTAAATTTAATAGCACAACATAACATTGAATAAAAGACGCACCCTTCTGGTTCCTGCATTTTCTTCTTTCGCAGTTCAATGGTTTCCGGTGTTTCCAAACCAGCAGTCACAGAAGAGGACATACCACTTGGTGTTATCAGACTGAAAACAAAAACAAAACATTATTTTCAGATATAGATAATTTTGGAATTACGTGGCCAAACTGAAAAATGATTTAATTCTGGACTTTCTTCAGTGGGTGGAGGGGGGAGCGTCAGCAATTCTTTGGGCTTCCTCCCATTTACTAGAAGGTGGCCAGAAAATGCCAGAATTGTAAATGTTTTGATCTAAAATCGTCTATTTTGGTGCTAAAACAGAATTTAGTTTTAGCAGTATCAAGAAACAGACTAATTCTACCGTATTTTGTTCGATTTTACACCACTTTAGGTTCTCCCTACGTAGTCGTCACTCTACTCTACCTGGGTTTTTACTCAATGGGGGAGGGAGGGGTGGGGGCGACCCCACTATTTGGGGTCCCCTCACTCGTTTCCCTCCCCACTTTTTGGGATTCTTCCACACTCACCCTGAGGTGCACTGAAATTGCCAAAGTTTTAGGATTTTTGGTCAAAATTATCAAAACGTTTTCGGCTTCGTCGAATTTTTTCACAAAAATCGTCTATTTTGGTGCTAAACACATTTTAGCTTAGTTATAGCAGTACTTGTGGAAAAGAGGCTATTTATACTGTATGTTTAGCATTTTCGCCACACTTTTGGACCTCCCGCCCCCACTAGTGGGGGGCGGCATCTCCCCCCTTATTTTTGCCGAGAAAAACCCCAGTCTCCTCTATTTAGTTCCTGTTTATTATGACTCAACTAACCCTTCGGCAGGGGTAACAATGCCGGCAGCTTCCTCCTCCGCCTTGTCCTGTCCATCAGCCGCACCCTCCCCTTCAGATTCTGACTCGGATTCCTCTTCTTCAGAGGACTCCAGCTCACCCCATGGTGCTCGATCAATGTTGTCATCCTCCCGACTAATCTGCAAATAATAATAATAATTTAATTAATGGCAATCATAATAAATAATAATAATAATAATAATAATAATAATAATAACAAAGTAAATACGATCAGAATTAAAACAAGTCTAGCCATCATTAGCTCAATAACTCAGCATAGTTATAATCAAAATAGAAAATAGCTTCTTGAATATTAAATTTTTATGCAACGACGACAATCGAGACTTCAGAAAACAAACGGTAAGTAAAAGTCCCAATACGAAAGTATGTATATACCTGCGGCAAATGTCCTTCAATTCCAAAAACATCGCCATAAAGGGGTTTGCCATGCTCGTCTACAGGGGGCTTCCCCCAGCCTCCCGCATGATATCCAAAAGCACAGCCCTAAACAAACACAATGGATAAAGCATGCGCATACACAATGATAAGAGAACACTTACCCTAGTCACAGCATATAGCTAGAAAGACATTGTTTAGGCCATGAGGACAGAACTGCAACAGAGATGTGCACAGAAGCGGCGTTCAGCTCAAAGTCGTCTTTGCTGAACTATGTTGCCTTTATTTTTTCCATATCCTGTTTCAGAACCCTATTGATGTTATCTTGATCCACAACACCCTCAAGCTAATGCAATAAAGCTATATCCTAAATGGCAAATGTTGCACTGCAACATGCAATCATTACATTTGGCAGCTAATACTCAGACAAGCTGTGCTGCCCATTAGGGTTGGTTTTTTCCGGAAAAAAAGTCGAGCGGAAAAAAAGTACTTTTTTCCGTTTTTTCCGGTTTTTTTCCGACTTTTTTTCCGCTGTCCTAATCATGTCACAGCTTCTCAAAATTTGTTTCTATAACATATGTAGCCTGTCTTAACGAATATTTCGGCATGTTAAAGCTATTTGAACACTTTTATAAGCTTTTCGACATATCGAAACTAAGCAATTGTGAAAAATTTTGTTCAAACTCAGTTTCAGCTGACTATGGGCGCAATTCTCAGTTACTTTAGTTTCTGGGAGTAGTGAGAATTTTCAAATAAATTCTCCGTGTGCATAATGTTTTATTCTTTCACAACTGGATTTTAGATGTAAGTATAAAGTTAGTTTGCTACAGTTTTCATTTACAAAAGATGTGCCACCTGGCATGTTTTGCTCTTGCGGCCAGTTGCGGGCAAGCAGGGCTTCAGCGTTGAAGCAATATAGAACAGTTGTCTGTTGTAATTACTGTAGGTTGAAATGTTTAAATTGATTTGTTAATTTCAAAAATAATTCGTTTCTCGTTAACTGACAATGATACTTCATAAAACTGAGCAGTTTATGAAAATTTCAGAAAACGTCAAATTAAGTTCGGGTTTCAAAATAAAACCAAACTCAATGCAAAGCTAATAATATGGAAAAAATGAACAAAATTTGAGAAAAATCACTAAATTTGTTCATTTTAACACCACTAAAACTTCCCAGAATGATTAAATTTTTCCTACTTTTTTCCGTTTTTTTCCGACCCCCCGGAAAAAAAGGAAAAAACGGAAAAAACCCTTTTTTCCGGGACTTTTTTTCCGATGCCCAACCCTACTGCCCATTCAAGGACACGCAGCCGTCCTTGAAAGTGTTAACTCCGGCTGCTGCTAAAATTAAATTAAAACCCTACACGGACTCCTGTTACAATTCTATAAGTTGAAGTCTACCTCAGGGATGGGAGCATTGAGTCCAGGAATTTTCAGATGTGTATAGGAAGGAGGAGGGCCATAGCGCTGTTGAGCGATCAGCCACGGCGGTGGATAACGGTTACTCCCCTAGAATACAGAAAAAAGAAACTATATACGAATCGACCCATGAATATTATTCTCAAAACCACCAAAAAATTTGAAATCTAATCAGTTTATCTAATTTCTGAAAAACTAGCATAATGCACAAAATTGTAAAAACTTAGCAAAGAGTGCACTGAACCTAGCTATATATTAACTGGTTTTGTATATTGCCAGTCAGTATCTCTTACTGGTCCAACCGGCATTCCCAAGGCAGTTCGCAGTTCATCACTCAATTCCCCAGGTTTCTTATCCTTCATTTTTGTTTCATCCTCTTTACCCTAAACAATACACAATCATTAAAGGGTATAACCATACATTAACACGGGGTCCGATTCTGGGGGGTCTACCCCGACCTCGACGAAGGGTCTACCCCTGAAAAATTCCGAAATTTTTGGGGGGGGGGGGTCTGCCCCGAAATTAGCAAAAATTGCGAATTTTTAACGTTTTGACCAAAAATTAGTAAAAAATAACAATTTTTAGCGATTTTTAGGACATGTTCTGAAAAAAATCGCTAAAATTTGCTAAAAAATTACCTATTTTTGGTAAAAATCGCTGAGGGGTCTGCCCTTTTTTCCTCTTCACTGAGCGGGTCTGCCCGTTTTTTGGCGGTCTGGGGGGGGTCTGCACCCCCCCCCCCCCCACGTTATCCTATGGGTATAACATTGCTCGATGTTTGGACTGGAAAGTACAAGGCACCGATAATAGCAATCTACTAACTGCTAAGTAATGTGAAACTCTTAATCTTATTATGTGATAGTACAGAAAAGTGTAAATCGTAAAATGAAAAAATGTACAAATGTACTTCGTAAATGTAAAAAGTGTAAAAATGGAACAAACTTAGCATTTCCGGAATGCGTTTTATACTGACAAGCAAAACAAAGACCATACGACAATTAACTACGCTGTCGGTAGTTGCAGTCGTACCTCATAATAAAGCTCTCCAATAACTGACATATCAGGCTTCGTCTGCCATCTAAACATTAACACAAGGAATTAGTCAACAATATTTTCCATATGGCTACATTGAATTTTTTACACTGGACATTCTACTACTGTGGGTCCCAACAAGTGTAATTTCTAACACAGGTACGAACACACAGCTAGCAACACAAACTGAAATATAGACCTAAAAATGCCAGTAGTTTAATGACAGTTCCACCCACAATTTCTTTTAAACTGAAACACTGAAACTGTTTATACAAAATTAATTTAAAGGACTAATAAGTCACCTAAAGAAGGCATCATGCAATTTCTGGTAGTCGATATCAATTTTTCCAAGCTTGGGACGAATCTTTTCCCTCATTTTGGCCTTCATAGACTTCTGATCTTCCTGAAAGCAGACACACGAACTGTCGATGAAAAAGCTAACAAAAGAAAGGCCGAATTTATACACAAGCATAGGCGGCCCCCAGCAGCCCATTTGCCTCCCTAGAAATTTGGCTAGAGGAAAAAATTTTTAAGTTCGCGGGCAGCGCAAACTGAGCATGTTGCGACAGTTTTTTCTGAAAAAGTAGTCTAAAATATAGGTTTCAACCCTTTAATTTTTCAAAAAATCGATAGCACTAATCAATCCAAAAGAAAATTAGAAGAAAACTTCGTGCGAAAGTTACTGGAAAAAATGGGTAACGTAATATTTCAACGTAACAATTTTATACTGGTGGCTGCACCTCCATACTCAGCTTATCTGCGTTCTTACTCAAACTTAATCTATAAATTATTGCGAAAATGATACCTATGTATAGTTCATAACCTAATAGAGCGCTAAAAATTGAATCCTGAGGGAGTCTAAATTTGAAACACTCTTCAACTTCTAGCTTAGAAAGTTAAAAGTTCTCAGCTTTAGTATTAAAGAATTAATAACGTGTCGGTTGCCGTTTTTGGTGAAAATCCGAAAATACGATTGTGGGTCACGGCAAAAAATTGCTCAATTCAAGAGAGAAGACCCCTCCCAGACTTTCCAAAGATCCGCTCTCCCCGAAGCAAAGACCTATCTACACCACTATATACAAGAACCATCTTCTAAAACGCATTGCTTCCAATTGCAAATTGAATGATTGTTTACATCTGGGCGAGGCTACCACAAATAAACTACAAAAAGTACAGCTAAGAATCCCTTGGATCTGAAAAAAACAATTACATAACACTCAGGTAAACGAATCACCTATTCATTACAACACGAACCTTTTCCTGCAACGCCTGCCTCATTTCCATGATTCCGGTTTTCTTAATGAAATCGGGAAGTTCGAATGGAGTCTTTTCAATCCCTCTTTTCCCAGCGAGATACTTCCGTTTGAAGCACCAGTGTCTGGGAACAGGAACAGTATTACGGGTAGCCTGAAAAGCAAAGTAAAACATTTAATAACAACATCAAACGGCAAACAAAAATGCTCAGTCTTCTGTTAAAGCCCACTAAAATATCGAAACGAAATACTGATCTGAGCAAAACTGGCAGGATCCGAAATTTGCCTTGCATCCACATTTAAAGCAGGATTTTATATTC
>JASAND010000997.1:0-75488 GCA_030248195.1 Trissonchulus latispiculum
CGGTTTTGTAATAGATTACCTAAACCGAACTATATAATTTTGATATCGTTAAAAAGATCTCGTTCTGCGCAACATAATGATATAAAAATTATTGCTGTACGATGTCCCTAGCTGAAGTTATAGTATTTAATTTGTCGAAAACGCCCGTTGTTAAAAATGTCAGCGTTGTATGTTTACTAGTGATGGGCACTGGATATCCGGATATCCGGATAATTTTTATATCCGGATAACATCCGATTTGAGAAAAATATCCGGATATCCGGCTATCCGGATAGCCGTGTACATTTCAGACAAAGTAATGAAAAATTGGAAAATTTTTAAAATATTTTTCAAATATTTCTCTGAAAATATTTTTGAAACCAAGGTTGTGGCTTGATTGCATGATAGAAATTCACAGCATACCGAAAAATTGACAAAAAATTTTCAATTTTTTTAACTGCAAAATCGAAAAATTTTGTTGAACTTAAGTTTGGAATAGGCGGATAACCGGATATCCGGTGCCCATCACTAATGTTTCGAGCATCTTGCAAGCTTATTCTATTAGGAAGAGCTGAGTGTCTTACTCTTGGTATTATAAACTCTTGGTACCAGACAATATACGTTTTGTAATGGAGTTTTCTAAACCGAACATTCTCAAATATTTAAATGAAAATGCTGTTGATTTCCTGATTTCCCCGATGTCAAATAATCCAACTGACAAGCCGCCATTGCTTGCATACCATTTTTCATTTGCGACAGGCAGCGCACTTTCGATATTCTTTTTGTTAGACCGGTGCGCCTCTAGTTTTGACTACATTTTAGCACTAACCTTTTATGGCCTGCATGGCGCCAATGAATCGGGCCGTTGAGCGGGTAAGGACGTCATGGATACAGCAGGCGGGGACGACGATGAAAGCGCAGAGGAGGGCGAGGGCGACGGCGGAGCCCAGGGCCACAGTGCAGCACTGCCACCAGAGACTCGGAATGTCCAGGAAGCTGGCGTAGCGACCGCACTCCCCTGAGACGAGCTCCGACCCGGACTCAGTGGACCAGTAAGGATAGCCGCAGCGTCTGAACAGGCCGAAGTGGACCCGAGTCGTCCCGTTGGGGCCGTGAGCAATCCGGCCGTCAGTTAGCCAGAAGGCGGAGTAGTAGGCCACTGCCAGGGACAGGGAGTTGACGAAGGTGAGTCCGGACCAGAGCCAGCCCACGGGTCGAAGTCCCAGTCCGCTGCCCCCACCGCCCCCTCCCGAACAAAAGTCACTCCCAGTCTGGTCCTTAGGCGGCTTTGGACGCGTCAGTTTGCCAGTCTATCTGAAAATAAATAAACAAATAGTAGGGAAATTAAATATAATAGAGGTGGGGGCTGCGGAGTGTTGGAAAGATGGGTAAAAATAGCAGTAGTCATAGACAAGTCAGTGTGTAGTAGTGATAATTGCAGTGTAAAGAATGAAAAACGCCTGTCTGCACAAGCGAAGGCCTTAGTCCGAAACAGGAGAGAGCCAATGGGCGCCCTAAGTGATAATTGCAAGTAAGAGTTTGCACGTGAGAGCGTGGCCTATACGTGACGATGCAACATCTGATTGAGACCGAGATACCAATATATATAGTCCGTGGTTCGAGTCCCAAAAGCAATTCTAATATGCTTAAATTTGTACCTTGCTGGTACATGTGTGCAAGTGTAAAATCGTTCATGGTGTATAATATATATCATAAGGAAAGGATACTAAAAATCAGTTAAATGTGATACTTTTTATTCCTAAGAATTCTGGCTGTCCACTGTTGCCGAAAGGAATTAACAAAATTTATCTAACTAAACTGATAAGTTTGCTGATAAGCTATGTAAACAGCCTGGTGTGTGTTTTTAAAAAGTGTGCTCAGAAAAACTAACTGTAGGATGATGATAGCTTATGAAGCAAAATTTTGGAGCCAAATTTCTAAAAAGCTTTCAACTAGATAATGATAACTTAGTCACCAGAACTTGTATAACTGGCCTCAGGAAGTATATATAGTGTATTACTTTTCTGTAACTTGTTATCATATTTATGTATGTATTATGTTTTTATGTATTATGTTTTATAAAAAATTATGTATTTAAGTATGTATTGAAAAATTTTTAACTCTGACAATTACACGGAACATGACGGGTGTTAAGCAAATATGAAGGAACACTGCTTTTGCTACATGAAATTTCATTGCTTGGTGGACCAGTCACAACAAATAGTTCAGTGTGTACACAATGTGAACTGCGTGGGTGAGCTATAGTGACTTAAAAAACGCTAGCTGCTCGCTACTGAACTGCGCAATAGAAAAAAGTGTAAAAAGTTTGCAGATTGACAAACAATGATTCATTAAGAATGAATAATGCTGAAAGTAAAAATGTTGCGCTCCGGTACGAAGTGTGGATGTTAAAGTTTTGTCCTAAGAAGTCAGAAAAAGCTAGTTTTATCACAGCGTGTTACTGATTTCACCTTCCTATCATCATCATCATCATCATGTTAAAACTAATTTTTTGTTGAGAAAATTTGCCCCTATTAAATCGTCAGTCAGTCAGTACGTGCGTCGTGTGCATTGAACATGAGATGCTACCTAAACTGGCGCGTTAGTGGAGATAAAGTGAAGCGGAGGGAGGTTAAATGTGCAGTTTATACAGCGAAACTACCCATCTGATGCGATTTAAATTAGCACTCACCGCTACTGCATCAAATGTAAAAACATTTAAAACAAGAATTTTGAGCTCTACCTACGGTTATAATTGGCTGTATGATACGATGATAGTACACACTTGTGTCGTGACTGATGTTTTTTTTTGTAAGAATGAGTAGGCTTCTCTCACTGCTTACATAGAGTTAGCTTAAACTCTGGCTTTTGCTCGTCTGTTTGGAATCCTGCACTGAAGTTGGCATCCATCCATCCCTTTTTATGAAAAATGTTGCAAGTTTTTAAGCTTGACTTTTTGCTTTGCCTATGAGCATTAAGCCACACCAGAGAGCCTCCTAATCACCCACCAGTTGATAAAATTACACTGATAAGAGCAGGTCAGGTGGAAGTTGCATAATGTTGGCTAATGCTTACGTATGTAGGTCATTAACTCTGCAAAGCTTGAACGATCAACTTTCCTTGCCTGGTTTCACTTTTTGGACATTTTATTGGATTTACGAGAGCAAAGCGGGGCGTCAACTAAACATGTGAAACGTGTGTACGTGTGTAAAATTTATTAAGCTGGTTAATTATTATATCCGTTGAAATTTTCGTATGCAATATGTATATAGTTAAGAATTTTTGAGGAGTGAGTCTCAAATTCCTTTGTCACACGTCTGAGCATTAATTGAGTTGTGTCTGAACGAAACTTGAACATGTAAATTGTTTTGGAATTCAGTTTGCTCTTTGAGCTTAACCATTACAATATCAAGACATTTAGAATATCTGTCTAGTTTTTCTAAGTTCCAGTAAAAATATATGATAAAATGATAAAATTGTATATATTTACTGAAAATATTCCTCTTGCGCATCAACTATCTGACAGCAGCTTACAAGGCTGCAAAAAGTTCGAGTAGGTTAGTTTTATAGCCAATGGGAAAAAAACAATAAGAGGCTCGCATAAAACTAATTTGATAACAAATTAGTTTGGTACCCAGTCGGCTTATCTCAGTCCTTTTGTCAGCCAGTAAAATAAACTGCTTTCCGACCCGGCCCAGCCTGTCTCGGCACTATGTATAAAGCCCGCTCTAGTCTATTTATTTTAGCATCGTTTTAAGGCAAAGCGCTAATAGTGTAAGTACTATGCATAATTAATGCACTCGGCTGTGTTGTTTAGAGACTTCTTTTAGCGGACGGGGCCCGTAAAGCGTGATTGCTACTTACTAGAACGCTGTTACGTAACAAATTTGAAGCATTGTCGATGTGTGTGGTGTGGTGGTGGTGATGAACCTATATATGCGTAGAAGAAGTGATTTTTGGAAGGGGGATAATAAATGGCTTTTTTGCAAGACAGGACAGCTTTTAGAGAAATCTAAAGCGTATATAATTTGTTTTAAATTGTTTTTAAAGTGCTAATGTGCCGGAGTGTATGCTTAAGTTTTTGGGGGTACTAGCGGCTGAATTTTCAATTACCTTGCTCTCTGGTCAATTCTAAGCCTGCTTGCAATGACACATGTTTTCTGTTAATGACAAATTTAAAAGTTGTTGCCTGCACCGTTGGAAAAACGGTTAGCAATTCTAAATTTTTGTGCTGAATGTGTGTTAATGCACTCCGTCTGTGTCAACAGTTTGAACCGGGTAAAAGGCAATTTTTAAAGCTCCGTTTCGAAATTGAGTATATACGTATGCGAGGCATGAAAATCTGACAGTTGGACGCCTTGAAAACTTTCTGAAAAAGTCTGAAATTCGATTCTCTCTAACGCTTCTTTACATCTTACGAGAAGTTGCAAGCTTCGAATTTAAACTTAGTATACTAATGTATATAATTGGATTACAAAGGATTGTGTATGGAATTTGGAAGTTTGGAACACAATTGGTGTACAGAGAGCACATTAAACTGTTGTGAAGTAATAAATTTCAAAACAGGCATCTCTGAAACTGACAGAATCTGTTTGTTACAGAAACTGCATCTAATCTAGTGACCTAGTAAACAGCACGTATATACCTATATAACAAGTGATACAGCAACGATGTATTACTGTATAAAAATTAGTGTAAACCATCTCTCAACACAAACAAGACATGAACGTAGTGACTTCGCATTAGACTATTGGTATAAGAGGAGATATTATATATGCAGCTTCAGTCGTGCCGCTTAGATTAGACTTTTAAGCATTTAATTAATGTTCATAGAACCATTCATAAAAAACCTGTCTGTCACCACCGAAGAGCTTAATACTGAAATCATTAGCAGGCTATGCTTAATTTTCTCCTATCAGAAAAATGAAGTGAAAAAGAAGATGGAGATGAAATAGAATAGCGTGAACTGAAATACCGCCGTAAGTATTGCGTAATAGACATGTCAGTGTTGTGATGAAGGGCTCGGGCTGACTAGCTGGCACGACAGTTCTTCTGAAAATTATTGTTACTAAGAAGAATTTTTGAGTAGTACGTGAAGGGGGGTGTGGGGGTGGCAGCTTACTCATGCGTTCACACAAGCTCTCTCTCTGTGCTGCTCTGAGCTGAGTGTCCCTATTTAGGCCTTTCCTTAGGTATATATCTGTGTATATAAAGTGATTCAGATAAGTTATGCAATAAGAGCCTGCTCATAATACCAGTCTATGCTGGGACTATTTTTAGTTGTATTCTATAGGAAACCAGAATAGATAAGACTAGTGATGGGCACTGGATATCCGGATATCCGGATAATTTTTATATCCGGATAATATCCGATTTGAGAAAAATATTCGGATATCCGGATATCCGTGTACACTTCAGTCAAAACAGTGAAAAATTAGCAAATTTTTAACAAACATTTCAAAAATTTAAAAATATTTTTCAAAAATTCCTCTGAAAATATTTTTGAAACGAAGGTTGAGGCTTGGTTGCATGATAGACATTCACTGCCTGCCGAAAAATTGTCAGAAAAATTGAAAACTTAACTGCAAAATCGAAAAACTTTCTTGAAGTTAAGTTTGGAATAGGCGGATAACCGGATATCCGGATATCCGTTAACGCAAAATAGGCGGATATCCGGATATGAAAAAATATCCAGTGCCCATCACTAGATAAGACACTGTTAACTTCTTGAACAACCTTATTTTGATGAACTATGCCAATTTCATCCGTTTCTGTGGTGAACCCTAGAGATGAGCACGGGCCGGATTTTTTCGGCCCGGCCCGGCCCGCTCCAAAAGTTTGCCCCGCTCGGCCCGCTGACAAAATGTTTTGGCCCGGCCCGGCCCGCCAAAAGAATAATTCCAAAATTTTACTAACAATATTATTTCAAAGGCTTCAATGCAAGATGGAGAGGCTAAATTATGGTACGAAATGTTAAATTTTGGAATAAAATAACCAGAATCAGTAAATGTGTAGCTAATTTTTGTGATTTTACAACATTTTCTAGAGCTGATTCGGCCCGTTTCGGCCCGGCCCGGCCCGCTAACCAATGGAGGTCGGCCCGACCCGGGCCGAGCCGGGCCGACGGGCCGAAATGCTCATCTCTAGTGAACCCACCAAAATTGCATTTAATGCAAGTAAAAATAAGATAAATTTAAATGTAGCTCTGTAAAATTAAGGAGTCATCGTAAGATGCAGTTGGCTTCGAGCAGAAGAAACTACAGGATACATGTGCAATAACCTGGCTGACATACAGAATAAATAAAATGTGAAGCTGCTACTGAATAATGGCAAGAATACTGCAAGGAGGATTTTGGCCTTATATATATATTGTTTCGCTTTTGTAAGCAAGAGGAATATGTTATGTCTAGTACGTATGGGTACTGGAATATAATGTCAAATGTCGGTGTAAGCTTCTAATAATGAATGCATTGTAAGTGAAAGCTTACACGTACGTATAGCTATGGAGTAACAAGAGATAGCTTACACTTAAATAATTAATACCTGGTTACGTGTTGGAACAGATGTTATTATGTAACCTGGTGGGCTGAAGAGACTAAGCCAGAGGTTGGCCACCGAATAACAGAAGCTGTCAAACTTTCATGTTATAAGTCAAGTGGAAATAATGTCTGCACTGCATCAATGCTATTTTAGTTGCTACAATCGACAATAGTTGAATGTCTTCAAGTTCAGCACTCACATATTAAAGCTTGTCGGAGTTCAAATGTCAATGTCCGTGCCTTAAGGCGTGAATGCTTCAGGCTAAAGTATCCCTATTAGTGGACAAATGTGAGCGCACATTACATGGAGCATAAACATTTAGGTTTGTGTTTAGGGAAGGAAACTGTTAAGGCTAGTGGGTGACTGGCTAGTTTTAGAGTCAGGCAATGACACATGCAGAGAGAGGGACATGTGTTGTCAGTGTCGGGGTGGTCTTGGCCGGCCATTTGAATCTGGTCAATTATGGGTTCAGCCTCGGAAAGAGACCCCTTCTGAGGGTGAACATGAAAAGGACTAAAGGTTGAAGTGCCCCGAGTCGACTCCCCTCCCAAAGGACTTGTTTGTGTCCTGTTCTTCACTCTCTTTATGCTAAAGTGGGATCTGTGTGTGTATGTGTGTCTTGTCTTGTCTTGTGCCTCCTGAGCTGACGTTAAAGTCTCCTACTTTGACTGACCACTGGCCGCCGCTGGCTCTCTCTTGTTTATCACAGGAAATTTAACGTTGCTTTCCTCCACCCCTTTCCTCCCTATTAAGCTAAAGGATTTTCTGTATACTACGTAGATTGTGGAAATCAGTGTTATTTCCGACCTCCTCTAAATGGAAATGATTTGGCTAGTCTCCCTTCCTCCCCCTTTAGTCTTAATCCTTGATTAGAATTGTAGAATTTGTGACAAACCAGACACACACAAACTCAACAAATATTCAACAAACGTTCCTGATTTCCTAACAGTGAAATTGGTGTTGGTAGGCAAAATCTTTATATATAGTTATTTATTGTTTTATCTGTGTTTTCTGTGTGATTATCATCATATAATATACGTATGTATAGATTTGGTAGTGTGATTTTAGTCTATGATTGCACCTATGTGTATGTCACTGTGTTAGCATTTGATTCTGCTGGTTCGGTTTTATTTATATAACGGGATTATTTATCCATATAGAAAACCGTCGTTTCATTGTTCCTAAACAAGCAATCATTTTGTCATGAAGTTGTTTTCTTGTGTTGTAGGGCATTAATCGAGCGCTTCTGACGTGGCTGAAGCTGTGGGACGAGTGCGTCTTCGGTCGACCCCTGAAGCAGCGTCAGCATCAAGGAGGTGGCCCCGGTGGGAAGCCCTCGGCGGGATCAGGGGGGAATGGTCCTCCAGCCGGGCCCAGACAGGGACAGGGACCCACCTCATCCAAGACTCAGTTTGGAAGCGCCGACGATCTGGACCCAGAGCTGGACGCTCATAAGCGACCCAAATATAAAGTTAGCAGACAGTTAACAAACTACAGTGTATATTTGAGGCACAAATTAGGCATGTGATGACGCTCTGTTAGGTATATTACCTTGTAGGTTGGTTCACGACTGTGAAGGCGCGTGCAAGGGCTCAAGGTCTCCTTTTGGGACGCATGGCGTGCGTGACAGGCAAGCGTGGAACTTCTCACATTTCATCTGAACAATACATTTCCATACTATGCTTTCACAGAAGTGTAATTTTGTGCTTTCCTTTCCCTGTATTTGTATACAAACATTCGTGGCTTCAAAGACTTCAGTTCTCAGTGTTGTTTACTTTTCAGATCGCCCTTTTGTGTGGACCGCCTGGCCTGGGGAAGACGACCCTGGCCCATGTGATTGCCCGTCACGCCGGCTACAATCCCGTGGAAATGAACGCCAGGTCCGTAAAAACCGTCTCTTCCTTTCTTTAAACCTGTCAGGTTTTTTATTGGGTTGCCGCTTTTTCAACAAAAAGGCAACCCTTTCATCTGGGTATGTCCGTTTTTATTATTCTCGTGACCACACCTGTCCCCCCCCTCTAACTTTTGCTAAGGTGGCCCGATTGGGCTGAAATTTTTAAGGGGTGTTGGGGGTGGGGTGAAGTGTTGACTGAAGCGCGGGCAGTCCGATATTTCCCGGATTCCGGGAATGGCGGCACCCGGAATTTTTCAGAATGGTAAGGGGGGAACAAGGGAAACGTAAAAAATTTTTGTCTTCGATTTTGCTTAAAAGTTGGTCATAGGGTAATTCGACCACGCTGATTTCGAAACTGAAATCGAAATTTCCGGAAAATTTTCGGATTTCGAGATATTCGACCCGGAAAATTCCGGATTTTGAAAAATTTTTCCGAAAGTGGTCAATATGGTGCTTAAATGAAAGAGCTCGTCGAGCTGAACAACTTTCCTTCTTGCGACATTTTCCGGAAATGCGTCTAGCAAAAGTTACAGCCGAAAAACTGAAAATCCGGGAATTCCCGAAAACCCGGATTTTGGACCAAAAAATTTTTTGTCAACGATTTCTCTCAAAAGTTGGTCATAGGGTAATTCGACCACGCTGATTTCGAAACTGAAATCGATATTTCCGGAAAATTTTCGGATTTCGAGATATTCGACCCGGAAAATTCCGGATTTTGAAAATTTCTCCGAAAGTGGTCGATATGGTACTCAAATGAAAGAGCTCGCCGAGCTGAACAACTTTCCTTCTTGCGACATTTTCCGGAAATGCGTCTAGCAAAAGTTACAGCCGAAAAACTGAAAATCCGGGAATTCCCGAAAACCCGGATTTTGAAAAAATTTTCCGAAAGTGGTCGATATGGTACTCAAATGAAAGAGCTCGTCGAGCTGAACAACTTTTCTGCTTGCGGCAGTTTCCGGGAATGCGACTAGCGAAAGTTACGACCAAAAAACTGTTGCATTCTTCTGACAAAGACCCGTGTCTCTAAGGGAAAATGCCGCGGCAACCCATTCTCGCCACTTTGCTAGTTCATTTTTATTCTTGGACTGTGTTAGACAGCGTAGCTAATCTCTGAAGTGGATCCGCACTCCCCCTCAGCCTAAACCTAAGTAGTAAGGTTAGCAAGGTTTAGGCCATGAAAAGTGGAATAGAAATATTGATCTTAAGATCTAAAGATTCCTGTATATGAATTTTCAACATAGTCGGAGTCGCCAAATAGTTCTTCCTCCTATCCCCTCACCAATCCAAAATTTTCGGAATTAATTTTAATTAGTTTAAATGCGTATTTAATAAATTAGTTTATTTAATAACTTAATTAATTTTCACAATCAATAATTTTTCTGATATTGGAATTCTGCGTAGTCAAAAGCATGAGCCCGATATCAGATTCCAGGCCCAAGCTCAGTAGGTTGTTCTATATTTATGTGTGGTACTGTTTGCTTAGTGATGATCGTACAGTGGACAAGTTCCGTCATTTGCTCCACTCCGCCACTGAGATGAAGCGGACGCTGGACGCGGACCCGAAGCCCAACTGCATCATCATTGACGAGATTGACGGCGCGCCGCTGGTAGGAGCTCCAGTCGAGGTCGAGGCGCGGGTTGGGGCTTCAGTGGCAGAAACTTTGTGTTTTGAAATTATCTCTAGATTTTGTACTTCATTCAGTTTTTTCGCAAGATGATACTTATCTCGTAGTTTTCCGGATTGTTTAGAACTTTCTATTTGTTGTTTTTCATTTTCATTTCCACGAGTTGGTGTAGTTTTTCTGGTTTTGAGGCGTCGATCAACTTCCTGCTGGCCCTGGTTAAAGCTGGTAGCGGCGGTGCTGGTGGTGGTGGGAGTGGGACTGGGAAGCGAGGGGAGGTCCTTCGACGCCCGATTGTCTGCATCTGCAACGACCTCTACGCCCCGGCGCTCCGGGAACTACGGAAGACGGCCTTCCTCCTCCAGTTTCCGGTCACGGACAGTCGACGACTCGTTGAACGCCTTGTCATGGTGGGTCCGTTTTTAGCGACAGCTTTTTCTCGTCCTGGATTAGAATTGTCCACTTGCATCTTATGTTGTTAGCAATTTGCGAGCTTGTCGCTCTTTGTTTCAATTGGGTTTTTGTTGCAAGAAAATGTGGTAAACGCGGACTAGCAGGCGGATCCACGAAGGATACAAGCGTTAATTCGTTGTTTTTATTGTTTGAGATCGGTCGACGTGAGCGCCTGCGGATCGAACGGAGCGCCCTGAACGCCCTCTCGGATCAGACCAACAACGACATTCGCTCCTGCATTAACACACTTCAAGTACCCAAAGTCAACCGTTTATTAGGGCGTCCTTTAATAGTCAGTGTGAATGTGACTTCAGCTCAGTAAATTGAAATTCATGAAAATGAATTGTGTATGCATTATCTTGGAAACTATTTCCTCTGTTGTATCCTTTCACATTGAGGCTTTTCAGTCGGTAGTTTTTCTTCTGTTGGCTCACTGAAAATTTTCTTAATTGTACATTACAATTTGAAGAATGAAAATCGAAACAAGGTTGGTCTGGCTCTGGGTGTCCATGTTTTGATTTTCATTCCTGAAATTGTAATATCGGATCCGAGGACATGTGGTTGTTTTGACTCTATCTGTCCTACTTATGCACATACAATACAATGTGTTTTTGATGAGCCTTTCTTGTTGCTTGTTTCAGTACCTGAATAAACTGTATCCGAGGAACCTGACCAGTTTCCAGGTCTCTCGACTCAACCTCGGCCAAAAGGACATGCAGAAAGGACTCTTTACCGTTCTCAATGACATCTTTGAACTCCAGGCTGGACACGGGTACAGACAGGAACCCTTTTGTACTGAATGTAATGAGGCTGTTTTGCAACCGTTTTTTAGTGAAAGTAGTCAGAATAAAGCGGAGCCATGCCGCAAACGGGTTTGATGTTGTTTTTTTGCTGTTTATTTCAGCAGCTATCTGAAAAAGCGCAAAGCCGCTGTCTTGGACGGAGAAGCTTCCCGAGACTGTTTCACGGAATCTGATTCTGAACTTCGATCAAGGTCCGAATTCCATAATTATGTTTTGTATTTAACATTTTACAGTCATTGCAATTTCTGAGATTTATTTATCTTAATTGGTTCGGTCTATGTATTAGTAATAATCAGTTTAATTTGACTCTCTATCCTTCTATTTAATTTCGAGAAATTTTATCTGTCGTACGATAGGAATTGTTTTGGGCGTTCCAAGTCCGACTTTGTCTCCGCCCACCGGCAGATTTGAGTCAAATTACTGCCAACGCTTTTGCATTCATAATTTTATTTCCTATATTTTGGTCAATGTTAGAAAATGTCACAAGCCTTTTTTACGCAGCCGAGCAAACAATAAAACATACAATTAAATTAATTAAACATTAATGCATAACACGTATATACGTAGCAACTTTAATTATTATAGCTATAACGAAGGTAAACAATCTACCGTAGGTAAATTCTTTAGCTTAAAATTTCCACTCAAAACTTGAACTCTATTTTTGAAAAGCCAAGTCAGCGTCTAGACGGTTTTCGTTTTTATGCCAAAGACTCAAACCAAATTTCAGACAGCAGCACGGCTGCATACGGTATGCTAATCGAGCTGACAAAGCATTTCTAAGAATAGTTAACCCGCTGAACCAATGGCTTTTGGCAATGACGAAGCAAGCAACACTTAAAGCATTGGTTAGAAACCATCAAACCTAGCACGATCACGCAGACCAGCCAATTGGACGCAACGCACCGCCTCAAGACCTTGACCCCATAAAGTATAAAAGAGACCAAGAACTTGTTGTTTCGTCAGTCTGTGCTTATCGTTTGAGCTGAGTGGTTGCCTCATTGTGTGGTTGCCTTGTTGTTTGACGTACGTATAATAAACTGGTAAGTGTGTAGACTCGCGTCCAATGATCATAGACATAAGTAAGGGTCAAAGTAGTAGTATTGGAAATAGTTCAGTTCAGTGCGGCGTAGCCGTGTATGCCTACTCTAACTAACAAATCATCTCGTATTACAAAATCGGCATAGCCGGCTACAAAAATACCACTTGCGAAATTGGCAGTTATAGAAATATGAATAAAACACTAATTTTAGATACGAAAAAATTCTGGACTCTATACGATGTTTTGATGAGATGGACAGACTCAGAATGGGGATCTATGAAAACTTTCTGGAGTTAAAGATTAAGGACAAGAAACTTAGCAAGGTCTGTGATGTGAACATCGTATAATTATATAATTGCTTGTGTAGATAATATGTATTTTAAATTTTGTTTGCTTTTGGCAGCTTCTCTTCTGGGGATGTAACGTAGTATACAATTTGAAATTTGGAATCCTTCATGAAATTTAATGTAAATTTGCTTGAACTTTGTCCACCTTTACTCGAGGTTGACTTTTTCTTGATACTCGGTGAGTTTAAATTTTCCTCCATCTATATTTTTAAGAAGTTTTAGTTCAAATCAGTTAAGTAGATCTTAAAATGTTATGCAATGCCATGACGTGGGTTGTTTAGGTTCGGCAGGGTCTGGAGTGGTTTGTGTTCAGCGACCTCCTGTCCACTCGAATCGCGTCGGACCAGCGCTTCGAGCTGCTCAAGTATCAGCCCTTTTTGGCCGTCATTTTCCACTTCCTCTTCGCTCAGCGCGGATTCACGCGACTCCAGTTTCCATCGGTCGCTGCTGAGGTACGTAAATAGTCGATGAAAATTAATTTGATGTAAATTCTATGGTGTACGAGAAGAAACTGTGCTCATGTTCACAACACACTGCAGCCCAACTTTATATTTCTTTGAACAATACCAAACCGTCTGAGGTTCCATTCAGCCGTGTTGTAAAGTTGTTCAGGGTTCTGGTTTGGCTATATTTCACTTACAAATTTTGATTATTCTTTTATTGATCTGATGCCACAATTTTGGTGTTAATCGCACTGTTAGTACAGACATTAGCGTCTCTCACCAGTTCTCGGATTGCTTTCACATTCACATTTTCTTCCTAATTGTGTGTGTTTCAGTACGAGGGGAAGCTGTCGCAGCGGGCGTCCATTCTGAAGGACCTGCTGAGCGGGATGTCCCCGGAGATCCGGGTCTTCACGAGTCGGCGCGTCCTCCTCTCCGGGTTCCTCTCCTTCCTGGCCCGGGTCATCGAGCCCACCCTTCGCGCTGTAAGTCGTCTTCCCCGTTGACTGCTCCCTCAGAAGCATTCTCACAAATTTATACCGGGAATGTCAAAACTTGCGGTAACTGGTCTCCCAGGGTTGCAAATTGAGGAACATGAATATTATAATGTGTCCACATGTTTTGCAATTAATGTTTAAGTATCTTTTCTTGAAGGGTCGCTCCTTTCCATAGTTGATGAGCTAATGTGTTGGGACTTAAAACTGCTATATTTTGCTAGTATACACCCCAAAATACTTTAGATTAAGATTAATTTTAAGAAGCTGTTTGTTTTCGCTGGTTATCATGGTGAGAAACTAAAATTGTATTGATGTGCGGTCTGCGCCGAAGCCTAAAGTTTTTGAAAATTGAAACCCGTCTTTTAGCATTTTGTTACTGAACTATTGAGAGATTGGATGTGTGATTGTTTGATAGTGTCTGTTCAGGTGAGCGTTCAGCTGTACTCGGCGCAGGAGTTGGGCGAGCTGAGGCGCGTCGTCGACATCATGATTGCCTACAACCTCACCTATCGTCAGGAGCGAACTCCCGATGGACACTACTCCTATGTCCTAGAACCGTGCGTCCTTTTCGTTTTCTACTAATTCTGAATTGTATACGGTATTTATTGTGGTGAGTGGTATCTCCTCAGAGGGTCAGTTGAGTAAGGCTTCTTGTTTCTGTGGGGACTTGGTGGAAGGCTGTTGCTAAGGCTCCAATTCCAGTAAAGATATGTGAAATAGCGTTTTAGATTAGGATATGGGACCAAAGCTGGAAAATTGGTGGATCTGATCCGTTTTGGTTACGTTTACAGGCAGAGTGCCGCCGTGGTTGTCTGATTTTTGTGTGGAGTCTGTCCTGTGTTTAGGGGGATTGAGCAAGTGATCCGATTTCCTGGCCAGAAACCTTCCAAGCAGCTGTCCTATGCAGCGAAACAGCTCATTGCCCACGAGGTACTGCAACACTCTGTTTTACATGCATGAAATTGCATAGAACAAAGTGTGCTAGAATGTAGGACGAAATAGAAGCAAAGGAAAGTTGCACCCGCAGAAATAACATAAAAATTAGACATTCAAAGTAAGTAAATTGAACAATGTCGTGTATTTACAATTAATCGTGGGAACCAATGGACAAAAGTGACAGAACACCGAGCCCCGTACAGGCAAATAAACTACAAAACTGAAATATGAAATAAAAGTGCGCAGTGAAGTGAAGCATTTTTCATGAAACATTTTAAAAATAGTTTAAATCTGCCAAAACGATTCAGTGCAAACAGACAGAAACACTAGTACTGGAGAGGGGAGTAATGGATGTGATTACTGTGGTAAGGCCAGATTACCGTAATTGATCATAGTCTTTTGGCCCTAATCACGAACGCAGTATCGAAACTCCGGAATTCTTAATCTTAATCCTAGGTGTGGAACAGCTAAACAAATATATGCGCTCAGTAAGGAGGGCTAATTGACTTTTTATCATTCTGTTCACGAACGTGAACTCTCAGAGGTTGAGTCCGTGTACAAAATTTACTCTGATAAATGATAAAGATCTTGCGCGTAGCGTTCAGCAGGGGTGTGCAGCTGTGTGGTTGGTTAGACCTTCCGGGTAACTTCTAGAAATCAGCTTACCATGGTTCTATCTCTGCTCGTTGTGCCGTGCCGGCCGAGTGGCTAAGGACTGTGGATCCGATAGTCCATGGTTCGAATCCCCGATGCCACAAGGCTTTCACAAATCCCCTTGAACAGTGCGATGATATACTAGTGGTATTGTAGAGGAATTCTATATTTTGTTGTAGATTGAAATGGAAAGACTGAGACGGGCAGACCCGACCCGCCATGCAGCCTCTGATGATAGGGAAGGGAAAGAGAACAAGTCTAAGAGGGCTGTCGCTAATGCGGCGGCGGCGGGTGGTCGTGGTAGTGATAAGACTTCCAAGATAACTCCTCCCAGTTCCAACATACTGAAGGACCTCAAACCCAGACCCAAACTTGCACCACAACAGGATGAGGAGAAGGTTCCTTTATTCAATTTTCTGGACTGGATTTTGGTTATGAGCAGCGAACGTTGTTGTTGCACCTTTATCCATTTATATTTGTCTAGTTATTTTTCATCGGACCGTTTAATTTAAATAGACGTCAGCTCTAATTAGAATATTGTTGCTGTTTTAGGGTATTACTAGAGACTTCTTCGGTCGCCAGCTACCAAATCAAAAGTCCACAGGATCTGCTTCATGTCACAGCGGTAAAGACACTCACTTTTTATTTTTATAACATGCTTTTTATTTTTGATTTATTTTATAACTGATTGCTAATTAATTCTGTTCATATGTTACGGTGAATAGTTCACATACTGGAATTTTTTGCTTTCAAATCTACTAATTCAGTCAACTAGCCTGGGCGATGGTTCTTAGTACTCAAATTTGTTGTGTTTTAGGAGAGTCCAACAACTCCAAACATATCAACAGCAGTTTATGGTTCAAGTTTCGGGAAGGCTACAATAATGCCATCAGACGAACCGTTCGAATGCAAGATCTCTTATGATGATTTTATATTCGAATTTTTTATTTGAGTTTGTGATTGTAGCTATCGATGGACCTTGTAAAATAGATTTTAACAGTTTTTAGTGATATTTGCTGATTTGTATTAATTTATGCTGTAATAAACAACAAGGCTTTGTCGTTAATTAGCATACTATGTCTAAGATACATAACAAGGACTAGCGGTCAGGATCGTAACTAGTAAAGTGAGAGATATTATGAGAGTGGGATTTGTTTCTATGACTTCTTGACGCAGCTGAGTTTCCTGTCGGCGTAGTCGATCTTGGTGCTCTCGCAGTAGCGCTCCCAGGGCTGGAGGGCGCTCTTGTCCTTCACTTCCGCCCGCTTCCTCCCACAGCGCGCACATTTACCGGAGAGCTGAAACGACAAGTAGCAGTCAAGTTTTGGAAGCTGACGTAATCAATCTTGGGGCACTTCGTATATAATTTACATTAAGGAATGCATAGATTGTTGACGTTAGGGTGTGAGGCCGCCCATCGGCGGAAATCCTGTTTTCGTGTATTCTGCCTACTGTGTGCCTGTCCCATTACAAGAGTTACTTTGATCGTCAAGATACTTTCGGCCCTTTCAAGAGTGTTGCAGTGGGATCAGCTCCGGAAATAAAATTTTGAATCTGCAAAAATGTTGGAAAAAATTTTGCGTTTACCTGTGAGGCACCATTGGCAGTATCTGTAACGGCCAATCCTGAAGTCCAGGTTTCCTCCTTGCAAGTTTCGCAGTACATACGCATAATTGCACGAATTACTATGGCAAAGTACAAGTAAATAAATGGATTGATCTAGTCCAATCCTAAACAGTATATGACGTCCTCGCGTTATTGTTGAAACTCCACAGTCCACAACAGTTACATATATAGGCATAATGAAATTCCTATTTATTACCAAATATTAATTACCTAGTTATTGTTGCCCGGCCGGTTTCTTAGCTCGGCCGGGTCGAGCAGGTAGGTAGGCCAGCCGGCCGGTCAAAATAGTTTTGCACTGTTTGTGGTACGTACCCTTGATGGTGCATTTGCAAAAGTTTTAGCATTAAATGATGCATTCAGTTACTCCTGGTTATGTATAATAGAATCATGAATTGGTCTGGTTCCGAAGACGGGGCGGGGCGGCCAGCCAGCTCTACACTGGCCGGGCCGACTAACAACTCTAGTGCTTAACCAACTTTACCTCAAAAGTAAACCGCTCGCTTTCGTTAGTTAAAATAGTCGTTTCAGCAGCTATGAAATTCTGACATTGTCAAATAAACGCCTAACCTAAAGCAAAATTATGACCATAAGTACCAAGACCAATAAAGACCAAGTAACCATAGATAAAATGTGGGAACCTTCAAAAACGGAAGAAAAATTTGCGGAAATTTCAACTGTGAACTTCTGCAAGAACCGACATAAACCAGCATTCTGTGGTAAACAAAGCGGCTAAAGGTGTGAAAGCTTTCGCTGGAAGCTGCTAAAATCGAGTTTAGTCTCGACTTAGGCACATAAAGAGCGGCTTCGACAAAGAATCAAACTGGTTAAACGTTTCAACAATAAAGTTGTTTTCCGCTTGGTTTTGAGGTATATAATACGCAGACAGTGTCCTTTACTTACCAAAAACAACAATTCTGTACACAAAATTTATTTGAAAATTTTCTGTTCTCTACGGATGCAAAATATCAGCCCTTTAGCACCAGCACTGTTTCATACACAGTAGCTACAGCTTCCACCCGTCTCTTGTATATCTGAATTCGTGTTAACACTAATCTTTTCAGAAAGAGTAAAGTAAGAGCTAAATCTTTTTACCCAAGCTTGACCCCCCTCTGGATTAGCAAATCGCAGCATTCACTAAGGACGAGGATAGCCATATAATAAATAAGATGACAGTTGTATAATATTGTTGGTTAATATATACACTTGAATGAAACTTACCTAAGATGATGCTAGGTAGGTAGAAGTAAAGACCTTGGATAAAACAGGTTTGGGCTGGATTTTGGTAACCAATTCTGATTGAGAGGGAGGGAGAGTTATTACGAGAGAGATTAGCCCCGCAATTATGGACCATTATCTCGAACCACTATCATTCACAATCTTTGTCTTAACTATGCACTCGGAACACTTTTTAGTACACAAATATTCTGCCAAACCATAATGATTAACCAGAATAAATGCTCCTTAAACTAACAGATCCCTCCGATACGAGTCTAACGGTGACTTATTAACTATTCAATTCTTAAAATAATAAACTCATTGTCATGTTGTTGTCTTGTGCTCGGGCCTCGGGTCCCGGGCCTGCACCGGGTCGGCCCCGTGTAGGCCAGATTATTGGAGCCGGAGGCCTTGGATGCCCGACAAATTTTTTGTGCATATTTCACAATTTTTCCAAAGTATCTTCAGCAGAAAGTCAAGTTTAAGCTTCCAGGAGTTGTCTAAGTCGCAGGTCGCAGTAGATAACCACGAACTATTGCTTGACACTGTTTTTGTATGTCGGGCCTTCACCAGGTCGACCGGGATTCCGGGGCCCGAACAGGTCGGTCCAAGTTATTAACGACACAACTCTAGTTGTCAGTTATTATCAAATTCGCATTCATGCTTCGGCACAACAATGTGTGCTAAAGTAGACGACTACAACAGAAATGGATTTCCAGCAACAGTGATTTTAATATTAGAGATTGCAGAGCATGATTGAAATATCGTGTCACCATAAACTATATAATGAGAAGGATAATTTGAAGGTTAGTGGATAAATTGGTTGTAAAATAACTCGATGAAACAGATACATTGACAAAATCATGACATTTTAAAAAGAGCCAAGCCAATGACGCCATGCGAAGAGAATAAAAGCATGGCAACCAAACTTTATACCTTATCATATATCACATCAAGTTAGTACCTGTAATAACAGGCATTATCCTAACCTAAAACTTGACCAAATGGTCCATAGAAGTTCATTGAATGGATTAGTTGTTTTGTCTCATCTTAAAAGAGTGGAGTTAGGACGTACAAGGAAATGAATCATTTCTGTAGATTATGATCATTAGAATCGAAACGCTCCCCACACTATATGCAAGAAACGAAAACACATTTTGACGAATTTTGTAAATTCCAAATCAATTATCAAATAAGCTATCGGTTTCCACATGTTCAGCTTCGGAGGCAGTTCCAACGTTCATCCAAATGCGTTTTTCAGACTGTTCAGCTTTGATTTCTTATCAGAACTTAGGTTTAACCTTAACTGAATGGATGTCATTAAAGGTACACGAAGCCGCCACCAACTACGCGTCATATTTCACTATTCACTCTCAGTCTCGGAAGAAATTCGATGTTCGGGGGTTTTAATTTATACAAAGTATGTACCAACTACTTTCAGGACAGTTTCACAAAACGAAGATGTCTTCTTTCCCAACCAATAGAGTCGAGCGAAACTATTCCGCATCATTAGGCGGTGGGACCTGGGAAAATGCATCAGCCAACAATCAATTACGCAAACTCTGTCGTGATAGTGGATTATAGGAACAGTGCAAAATAGACAGTGACAGTGTCAGCAGGTGAACCGTCCACTGCGGCCAAGGGCTCACCCCTCCCGCAAATACCTGCATGGAGAGTCTGCCCAGACCACCCAAGAGAACACCTTTCTTTACACTTGGTTCAACGGTTCTGTTCGTCTAACATTGTGTCTGTTTCGAGCTTTTAGAACGGAGGCACTCGGATTAATTTACTCGGAATTCGTTTCCGGAGGATAGCTGGGACCTTAGTGCTC
The DNA here is from genome assembly GCA_030248195.1 of Trissonchulus latispiculum. Taxonomy (NCBI): domain Eukaryota; kingdom Metazoa; phylum Nematoda; class Enoplea; order Enoplida; family Ironidae; genus Trissonchulus; species Trissonchulus latispiculum. Next base: position 19,880 of record JASAND010000997.1, read on the forward strand.
ACAACATCCATATCAGCTCAGCTACATAATAACAGAGTCCTATTTATGTCACACTAACATCTATGATGTACGCTTTAATTCATGATTATACCATTCTTTCTATTAAAGATGAGTTAGTTCTAGTTGGACCCGTTTGGGACATCAGCACACTGCTGTCATGACAGTTCAATATTGGCCTTTGGCGAAGTTAAGCGAGTTCAAAATAATTTTAAAAATTTAACTTTACCCTCCCGTGAGAAGGCCATACGAAGTCAACCTTAGCTTTGTCAAAATTAAAGACTTGTCCTTTATTACATTAATTAAATAGAATAATTATGTTTACAGTATTAGCAAACTAAAACATAATAATTATGTTTACAGTATTAGCAAACTAAAATATAAAACATGGACCATAGCCTAACGACACATTTATTACATGAAAATAAAACTTGAAAAAATTTCAAAACACAAAAAACATTTTCAGGCCCCAAGTTTCAGATTATATATAATACAAAATAATAATATCACATAAAGTTAATACTAAACCCAAGTCCAACATTCGGAAGCATTATCTTAAATCCACGAGATTGCACGACAAGTGACCTTCTTCAATCTGAGCATGAGGTGCCGTCTACAATAAAATAATCCCACTGAATTAACTTAGTTTAACTTGACACAAAAATCGAGAAAACACATTTGCTATGATTGAGATATAAATTTTACTGGGCTCCACAAAAACAACTTGAAATTCCGTAAACAGTCAACAATAAATTCAGTTTCTTCATCAATCAGAAGAGAGAGAATTTGAAATGACATAGTGTACCTCAAAGAGGTCATTGGGCGAAGTGTGGGGATGGAATCCGGTCTCCCGACAGGCCGTGATCTCCGGAAGGCCGCGATCGTGGGTCAGCACGAAAATGCCCGTTCTGCAATACAGCAAACGACAATGAAATATCACAATTATGCAAACAATATCACAGAGTATAGAATGGTAAAGTATATACAAGTACAGAATAAAGGTTCATAATATCATAATTCTTTATGCCTAATGCCTTGCATTCTTCCTGGACTCGCCTGTCAGTCCGTGTTTGCCTCATTTTCCTGATACAATTAAATCTTATGTCTGACAAAAACTTGTATATACAATATACACATACACCCTCTCATGAATCCGCCAGGTCAACCTATGCATGATTAAAGATGATACTCTTTTGCCACTGGAAAAATACAAAGGTAATACCTAATACGTACTCATTGTATTTGGGTGCGACAACGACGGCGACGGCTTCGCTGAGCATGAGCTGGTAGGAGGCCTGGGTGTGGAGGTCCACGCTGGACAGAAACGCCGTCTGCGTCGGATGCGTCTACACACACAAACACAACAAAAGTAGAAATACAGTCAACAGTATTGTGGACATCAAGACTCTACTCTAACGTCTACTTGCATCACATACCATTTACACACAGCGACTCCCTGAGCTGGCCTTTCCATGGGCGGAAATATTTGTAGAAAAATTGCTAGAACGGGAAACCTGATATTATATAGGGCTCAGACTGCCAGAAAAGTCTTGGTAACACACTTTTACCGCCTGTTGACTAACAAATTACAGGTTTTAGCTCAAACGTTTTGCTTAAAATTGAAATACAAAAGCTCCCTCAAACCCAGCATTTTGAGCAAAAGAGGGCAAGAGTGTGGGAGGGGAGGTCTTCTTACATGAATCCATCCGAGGGTGATGAGGTCGTGGGCGTCCTGGAAGGCGAGGACGTCCTCCTCGTTCTCCGTCGCGCACGAGTCCGGCGTCCCCGACTGCTTCGGAATCAGCACATGCGTCACTGAGAACCGATTAAGTGTCTGCAACAACAACAAAATATAGACATCTTTCATGCACATACAACAGCAGGAAATCAACCACTACAATTGGATAACAGATATGCGTTCGGGTTGATTGCAGCTGCAGTCAGGAACTGGTACAAACTAATCAAACGCACAATAGGAAAGGACTGGCAATGCTTTATCTGACAACTTTTGGAGCTAGAACGTTTCGGACTGCTAACATATCCTGCTAACTCTACACAGACTGCTAACTGCTAACTGTACTTCTATCATTCGTGGATCCGACTGCTAGCCCGCGCTTACCGTTTCCCCCCACTCTATCCCTTCCATCCACCCCCACGTTTTAGGGCTGCCTCCACTCACTATAAAGTGCCCAGAAAATTTTAAGGATTTCTGGGCAAATTTTTCAAAAATTTACAGGCTTCACCCGATTCTTTTGGTACAAATCGTATATTTTGGTATATACTCAAACTCATTTTTTGACCACTTTTTAGCATAGTTAGTTATAGCAGTATGTAAAAAACGGGCTATTTTTACTGCATTTTTAGCATTTAGACCACTTTGGATTCCCTTTCCCCACTTTTTTCGCCTAAAAAGCCCAGACCACCCAACAATCTCCCCCCCCTTTGCCTGCAATGTAGGGAAGAGAAAGAGGACCTGGGACATCACTCCTTCAGTGGCAACTGGATCCAGGTATATACAGGGGTCATCATCGAACCTCTCTGTCTTCTAGGGTTGCCCCTGGCCTAGGGCAGACTTCTTGCGGGCACTGTTTTTTGTGTTTTTTATTGTGTTTTCGCACACTTTTTAAAAAACACAATTTTAAAAAACACACTCAAATTTTCACAGAATGGAGCTAATTTTTATTGATTTTAAGCATAATTTTTAAGTTTTTCCAAAAAATTTGGCGCCTTCGGCGCAAATATCATCTACGTATCTATTTTTACTTCTGTTTGTTTTCGTCTTGGCATTAGTTTTAGTGTAGCCTTCATTATTCTAAGCAACGCTACCATTTGGGCTGTATACGTTATATAGGCATATTATTCTTCGAAATTATGTTTCCAAATTCAAGAAATGACGGGAATAAACATAATGTCGAAAAGTTCTGAAGGATTTCAAACCAAAAGGTTCAATTTGGGTCAATTTTCAAAAAATTATCAACGTCGTGGGTTTATTTTACTGGGGGGGGGTGCCACTTTTTGTGTTTCCCCCCACTCTTTTGGGCTTCCCTAAGGTGCCCAGAAATTGCCAAATTTTTAGGACTTTAGTCAAAATTTTCCGGCGTTGTCGGAAATTTTTGATCAAGAATGATTTTTAGGCAATTTTAAGCATAGTTATAGCAGGGTATGTGGAAAACAGGCTGTTTATACAGCATTTTTGGCCCATTTTATTCCCCCCCCCTTTTCGACCTCCTCCCCCACTAGTGAGGAGGAGGGTGTCCCCCCACGTATTTTTGCTTAAAAGAAACCCAGAAGTCTGGGGGGCTCCGTCCCCCAGACCCCCCGTTTAGCGCAAAAAGACGTCTTCAATACAGATATTTCACGTTCAGAACATTGAAATATCTTTTATAAAGATTAAGCAAGCAGTATATGTTTTGTATTTCTTCTGTAAACACGCGAAAAATGCGAAATATAGTTATAAATGCTGTAAAAACCGAGAATTTCAGGAAAAAACACAGAACTTTTTAAAACACACACATTTTCTTAAAAAAACACAAAAAAGCACAGGTAAAATTTTGAAAAAACCCTGCGTGCGGGAAAGTGATCTCGTTGTATAGTGTATAGATAATACACAAACAAAAAACGGCTGCTTCGATTATTTAAGTTTACAAAACAGTTGTACGTACCAATTTGCCGCAAAGAATCCCGCAGGTTTCCACATTTCGATCAGTGTTGGCTTGAGCGAGACTCTCAAATTTGAGGATGGCCTCGGCAGGGATGAGGACGGGTCGAAGTCGGGGCTGCGTGAGGGACAGTGCTGAAGGAACGGACGGCTTCGTGCTCCGGTCCACCGAAGGGGCACTCGGGCTCACAGAAGCCGCACTGTTAGATGGTCTGGAAGAAACACACAAAACATAAGACACATGATGCACTAAACGCTGCTCCAAAGAAAGCTCAGGACTGTAATGGTTTTGCGACGTTGAGTGCAAGTGAAAGCAGAACAAGTAAGGGAGCTCAACATGGATTTTGGACTGTCTGGGAAGCGAGAACTGTCCAACCAATACAATCAGGTTCACTTCATTGTCTAATCAGTGCACCACTACTGTATATATTGCATACTGTCAAACTAATAGTAAGCACAATGCCAGTGACATACCGCAAAATATTGAAAACGTGTTGGCATACCTGGCACCGCCTTCTACGGCGGGCGGCCTCACAAAATCCGGATATTCGATCCCGCCTATGCTGGGCGTGTGCTGGAACGTGGGACTGACCCGCGAGTCGTCTTCTATCTGGGAGGCCTGGGCACTGGCCGCTGCCGCCTTCGCTTCACGTTCTCGCTCTTCTCTCTCAAACACAAGAAAATCAAATCCTAGAAAGCTTTCTGCATTTTGAAAACTGTCACGCGCGATTCGTACGTAATACAAAAGGAAAGAAAATGGAAAGAAAAACAATTAAGGTTTATAATTTGGTTGCTGTTAAATAGGAATCATTCGGAGAGGAGTTAGCTCCTCTACATATAACTGTTACGTATACGTCGTATGTTTGAAGGCAAGCAGCTTCAAATTGGGTAAACACAGGCAGAGCTCTGGGAGCGAAGCCCCAAAAACTAAGACACTACGGAAAAACACAGATGAAATTCGCTAAGGAAATCTTCAAATCTTTACGAGGTAGGTGCCTCTTCCTGTTTCCATAATTTTGGTCAGATGTTAAACGCTGTACTGGCTGTTTCCAAGGCAGAAATTTCTGGGGAGGGGGCGGGGAGAAATGTTTCCGAAAAATCCTTGAAAACAGTTGTTTCTTGGTGCTGAGCAATTTTTAACTTAAATTTAACCTCAAAACTGTTAAAGCTCTTGGTCCAGGTCAGGACCGGGGCTAGGACCAAATTGCGGCCCCGGTACCGAAGCCGGATCTAGGGCCTTAAAGAGTAGCTCAATTTTTAAAAACTAACAGGCCACGGAAATCTGGTACAAGCACGATATTAATGTAGTTTTCGTTCAGCCAAATGATTATCCCCTTGCGTTTATTCATTTTTGGCGTTAAAAGTTGCAAAATTATAGTAAAGAGTAGGGATGCACCGGGGCCTGGCCTCGGCCCCGGCACCGGGGCCAGGCCTCGGCCCCGGCACCGGGGCCTGGCCCCGGCCCCGGCACCGGGGCCAGGCCCCGGCTCCGGCCCCGGTAGTCAGGCCCCGGCCCCGGTGGTCAGGCCTCGGTACCGACCGGGGCCAAAAATTAGCAAAATTTTGTGAATTTTTGCTATTTTTTGACCAAAATTTTGAATTTTCGAAAGTCAAAAAGGTCAATGGCGCCGATATTAATGAAAACAAGGATAGTAACGTTTGTATATTAAAAATTATTGCAAAATTTAAATTTTCCAGAAAATTTTTGAAAATGTTCGATTTGGACCCCCAATTTCCAGGCCCCGGTCCCGGCCCCGGCCCCCGCCGGGGTCCTGGCCCCGGCCCCGGTGCATCTCTAGTAAAGAGACAGTTAAAACTCACACAAATTTATTTGAGTCTAGGTCCCGATCCAAGTCGGCCTGAGCACAGGGGCCGGGCCTGACTACCGATGCCTGACCCCGGTGCCGTTGCCGGGTAAAAGGTAAAACGTAAAGGACTCCCGGAGTAACTCCTATCCTCATGCGAGAATATACAGGGCGTCGGTGCTCATCCCCGATTACAAGCCACTTGAGCCAGGAGTGCTACCTCTGGCGATAGCTGCAACTGTGGAGGAGGGGCCAGCTCCTCAGGGCAGATGCCTACACAGTCTCCTGTTACCTTCCCACATAAGTGGTACCCATTTACCGACCAATTAAGGATGGATAGCTGGTTTGGCTAGAGCCCACGGCGAACCGATATATGCTTAGTCCCTTGCTCAAGGGGATTTGCGAAAGCCTTGTGGCAGGGATTCGAACCTCGGACTATCGGATCCGAAGTCGAACGCCTTAACCACTCGGCCGGCACGACACGTTGCCGGGGCCAGGCCTCGGTGCTTCCCTAGCTATTATGTATGTAAAAAATTCGAATCCTTGAGTTTCTTTTGCAGGGGTAGAATTTTGAATTAAGGTCATGGGCCTCTTGGTCCAACGTGGCTACCCCGGGCGATATGATTAATCTTGATTACTGAGACCAGGGGCCGATCCTATCAAAGATTTCAATCCGGGTTGAAACCTAAATCCGGACTCAAAACGGGATTGAAAAGTCAACCTCAGTCCTATCATTACGGGATTGACTTAATCCAAGTTTTTGAATAGGGATTTAATTCGGGTTGAAACTCGATCCCAATCCAGTCCTATCATTGTATCGGGATTGAAATTTCGGGCTTGAAATGGGGTTGAAATAGGCTAATTTCAACCCACCTAGCGGAGGTGGGTTGAGATTCGGATCCAGTTTTTAAACCACGATTTGACGGACGCTTTAGGTGAGAATGATGGCTTTGTCACGTGTGGTCAGATTTTTATTGTTCTGTAAATACTTATTAAATGATTATGTTGTTCTGTTCTCAAACTCAGTTCTCAAAATTTTGAACAGTACCCCAAGATTAAATCAGTTATATAACTTAATTTACAATTTACTTAAGCCAATACAAGTTGAAACAAAGCATGTCTTGCATGATCAGACTATTGGCATACTGATCAGCTTTCACCCTCGAAAATGTTCATTAATCTTTCTCCAAAAGTAGGAGTCCAATGTTTGAATGTCTTCATGAACCGAAGACAATTGTATCTGTTGCTATATTTTCACTTTGAAACAGGTGCGTGTATCGGATCCAAGCTTGCTGTTCTGTTTTTAGTTTCTCAGATTTAACATTTAATGCTCAACAACTTGCTAATGCATAAGTTCATGCAATTGATCTAGCAGCAAAGTATCAAAGGAAGACCTGCTCTCTGTTAGGCTGCCGAGCATTAATGAAAAAATAAACTAATAAATAAATTAATAAATACATTACATTAATTTCTTTAGTTAATGTCGACTATTGTTATCAGAATTTCGGTATTTTATTCATGGGTTACTTGTGACATAGAAATATTCCAAAGTCCGACGGGGTCCAACTCAACAGCTGACCTATATAAAATTACGTTACGCAATTGTTACGCAATGCTTCTTACTTTCATAGTAGTCCATTTTAGCTGTAGTACAAGTTTCAGTTTTTAGTTGACAAAAAATTTCAATTTGGTTTTTGTCAACGATCCAGAAGGGCACAACTTCAGTTTTGTGACCGGAACAGCAACAGCAAATAATGTTTGAAATTAATTCTCAAAATTATAGCTGATATGCATGGTATTTTTAGGGATTTTTTCTGGGGGGGGCGGGGGTCCCGGTCCCGGGGTCCTTCCTTGGGCCTAGGGGAGAATTTTGGGGAGGAGAAAAAGTTTTGCAGAAATGCGAAATTAGGTGTTTTTGGCGTATATATTTTGCATGGAGGAACGCTAAATTTACCAAAATTGCCTGGATTTAGGCTAAAAATGGAATTTTTAGAATTTAAATTTTGTTTCACTTAGCTGTTTAAAAAGCCAATTCTCGAATTGAATCCAAGAAATAGTTTTATTGGATCGGACCGGATTGGTTAAACATTAGCTGCATGTCCGATCCGATCCATATATTATATGCTTTGAAGCTTTTCCTTCAGTTTTACTTTATAATTTTGTAATACAACCGATACAAAAGCATGAATCCGATACAAAATTTTGTTGTTTTCAGAAAGAATAGTGAATTAAACTAAACTTTACAAGTTTAGGCAGCTTTAGCATTTTCATTCATTCATTCATTTTCATTCCAAAATAACGGAACATGGAACACACAAATGAGGGAGGGTCAATCTACCAGCTGAAGTAAAATAAGTGAAATTAAAGTATAAAAATTAATAATCACAGCCATCATAAATTTCTCATTGAAAACAAAAACGCTGGCAAGAAATTGCGAAGTATTGCAATGCAAGGTGCACTGGAAATTGTTGCCAAAACACTACATCCATATTGGGTCATTCTAAATAAAACAACAACAGTAGTTTACGTTTAATAGCGCCTCTACGTGCAAAATACTGCTGCTTAAAAACTGGATCCAAAAAGGGAATAAAAACTGGATCGAAAATGGGATTGAAAATGGGATTGAAAGTGGGGTTGAAAATTTGAATCCGGATTAACTCAATCCCAATCCCAAAACGTTTGATAGGATTGGATTCAAAGCAGGATTAAGTCAATCCAAAAATTTTGGGGTTGAATCCCAAAATGCGTTCGATCCGGATCCAACTCAATCCCATATTGATAGGATCGGCCCCAGGAAGCTACATAGGAATACACTTAATATGTGGTGTTCTGTTACCTCGTGAGCACAAGACAAATTGAAATAATTTCCCATCTAGACTGATTACGTGGGACGTGGGTCGGGATCACGTTACTGGTCAAAAATTTATTTCAACGCCCCAGAAGTCTAAAAACTCGCCTATACATTTTTTCAGTGAGTATACGTATAGGTAGAATTCAAAATTGGCACCAGTCTGTAGGTAGCATTTGCCTGCATAAGTGATCCTGACCTTTCCCTCCCCGGTCCAGAGGGTCCGGTCAGACAGTCTGCCAGAAGAAGGGGGATACGCTAAGGTAAAACTTGCGCTAAAGGTTGTTGGGATCGCTGAGTTCGAATATGGCGTAATTTAGCCTTAGCGGTCACCCCGGATACTTATTGCAAAACGTTGAGCGATTTTCTTTTGAGAAGGTTCACAATAAATCACCCGCCGGTGGCGAACGAAGAGGTCTGGGTCATGGAATAAAATCCAACATGGATGAATAGCTTAGAGTGAAAACAGATTACATCTACATGTATAATATCGGGTAGCTCAGCGAAGTCACTAGTCACCGTAAAGATGTCAAGATTTCAATTTTTGTCAAGAGTATATATATTGTTGGGTCTCGGCAGCCAAGCTTATTATACTGCAATTATCATGCAAAAAATTCCACTGCGACTTGTTGTTAACCGTCTAGGTACGTAGATTTTGTGAACCTTGCTATTACCAATCTTCCACTTGTACTGCTACTGAAGTGCTCAAAACTTTATTTTTATCATCAAAATATACACCCGATTTACACCAGAAAGTTTCAGCGAAGAAATTCTTGTAAATATTGACCAAGCATAAAAGGAGGATGCGGGGCCTTTTAATTCACTTTAAAAAGCTGAGGGGGGCAGGTTCTCCCTATAAATTTTGATCTGAGAAATCAAGTATATATATCTACGCTTATAAATATGTAGGTATCAGCAAACATGAAAATCGTCCGAAAATGCGTGCATACCAATTCTGCTTCATAGACAGTCTCATATTGTTCCAGGAGCTCGTGTTTCAGTTTTTCAGCAGCCTCGAATGCAATCAGTAGTTTCTGAAACAGACACAAAGGACGTGAGTCCGAATACGTTGCATAAAAAATTTTGTAATAAACAGTAAATGCATATGCTGCTACCGCATATTATTACTAGGGATGCACCGGGCCCTGGCCCCGGCCCCGGTCCCGGCACCGGCCCCGGTAGTCAGGCCCCGGCCCCGGTGGTCAGGCCCCGGTCCCGGTGGTCAGGCCCCGGTACTGACCGGGGCCAAAAATTAGCAAAATTTTGTGAATTTTTGACATTTTTTGACCAAAATTTAATTTTCGAAAATCAAAAAGTGTTACAAATCGTTTGTTTTCACGCCGATATTAATGACAACAAGGATAGTAACGTTTGTATATCAAACATTACTGCAAAATTTAAATTTTCCAGAAAATTTTTGAAAATTTTCGATTTGGACCCCCAATTTCCAGGCCCCGGCCCCGGCCCCGGCCCCGGGGCCAAGGTGGCCCCGGTGCATCTCTAATTATTACATATTATTAAGAGGGTCCTCATTTTTGCGACCATTGGTTCCTGACTTTTCTGAAACTTTCTCTTCGGTTTGCAGAGTGGTCTAGGCGCCCGGCACAAATTCGATTGTCGGCGGTTCGAGTCCCACCAGCCATAAAGCTTTCTCAAATACCCTTGGGAAAGGGACTAAGCATATTCGTTCGCCGTGACCTCTAGCCACAGTGGTCGATAATGGTAGGGGCGGAACCGGGGCGGGGTTCTTGAAATTCGAAACAAAATCCCTGACCAAAACAAGAGTACAGCGGTATATACGTATATACTTGTATATATACGTATACTACACGAGCATACTTTACGGTGGTAACCTTTTTATCACTCCCGGACCTCTAATTAGCTGGCACCAGGCCAACACTGTCTCCAGGGCGCCGCGACGACTTTACACCCATATTATGTAGTGGCAGCTTCGCGCCGATATAACCTTTTTTCCCGTCTGTTCATCGTGGGCAGACTGTTTGCCGGCAAAACTCTTGTAATCAGGCAAATGCGGCAACTTTTCAACTCTGAGTCTAAACTGAACACAAAGCATGCTTCAAATACAAATAAACAGCCTTTCATTTCACAGAATTCAGCGAAAACAAACACAATTCTTGACCAAACACAGAAATGGAAAAAAGGTACGTACTATATTTATTTGTATATACATATACATGCATTAGGTAGTCTGGCATTTTCTAGTGGGGTATATATATTATTAAGCAAGCGGGAGGCGCCCCCTCCATTTTCGGTGCCCCCTACAACTTTTCGGCATGCCCCCACCCGCGTTTTTGGCGGTCGCCCAAAAGTTTAAAAACTCTAGTTTTCGAAGTTAAACGGAGAAAATAAATCCACCCCTCGCAAGTCTTGAAAATTGTCGTAGCACAATTCTGATACTGTCAGTGTAAAACTCTAAACTTTTTGAAAAATGAAATGCTATAGTATAGCTCAAAACAAGGTTAATTTTCCAAGGCTGTAAAGCAATATACGGCCCCTCCATTTTTTCGCCTAGAAAAAGCCCAGACCAATATGGGTACACGTACGAAATGAATCGGGAATATAGGACGAAGGCCTGCTCCAGCGATCCCTCCTCGTGGTAGACTCCGGCCATACGATACAGTTCAGAGGCCGAGCGATACAGTCTCACTGCAGGAATATCCATACCAATATTTTGAATCATACCCATTTCCACTAACCGTCGCATTTTTTCCTTTGGTTCAATCAGCGGCATCTCATAGAAATGTACGTATGTGTATATAATCTTGACGCTATTACATACGTATATATTAGGGATCGACCGGAATTCCGGTTCCGGTTCCGATTTTTGAAAACGTACCGGAACCGGAACCAATTTTAGCGTATTATCAAAAGTGAAATTTTATTAAAATTTTCAGAAATTTTGTAAAATTTCTTTTAACGTTTTGAAAAAATCGCGAATTTCTTGTAAGCAGAATATTATTTTCTCAAAAATTTTCGCCTGCGGCGCTATTGCATTATATACTTAACTTGGAATGTTTAGATTTATTAATAATTATCTAGTACCTTATCGTTAATTCATTATTATGAATATTAATTACGTATATGATCAAAATATTACGCACTTAAATATAATTTAGAAATTCAAAATAGAGCACAAGCCCTCCAATTTGATTGCTATTAGCTTTTTGATAGATACTTTAAAATTATTAATTTTGCTAAATTGGAATATATTGAAGCCTTGGCGTAAACTTATGCTATTTCAAAGATTAGTGCACTGTTGCATAATTATATAGATGTCAGTTTTAGCTCAACTATTGTTTAAATAGTAGGCAATAAGCTTTTCGCTGTTTGTTTTGTATATAAATATAGTGCAGAGTGCAACAAAAATATTAAAAAATTATGGATGGAACAAATAGAAGGGTTTTTAATTATTTGAAGAAATGTCATTATATAAATTTGAAAATGCAGATGAAGCTAGCCAAAAACGAGAAATGCCGCTAGAAGAATTTAAGTTTAATTCAATTTTTTTGAAACTTGTGAAAAATACGTTACTGTTCTTATATATTTAATGGTAAAAGGTTATATATTGCTATCAGCGACAAAAGATCTGCAGAAAAGTGCAAAGATTTACCTTTTACTCAGAAAACTCTAATAATACGTAATTATTTAGTTATTAATTATACTAGTTCAGGTCACCCAAAATTTAAAACTTGATATTCCAAACAAGTCCAATTTTCGAAGCTGATGCTATCTAAATTCATAGCCAGATACAGCCAAATCTTATAGTATATAATTACGGGAACAGTAATTTTCAGAAAAATTATTTTAATTTATCTATTGACAACAAAGAGAATCAAAGCTCGTTATATTCGCGACAATTTTTTTATTTTTGTTTTGAAAATGCTGAAACTTTTCTTGGAGCTCTAGTAAAGTCGTATATAATTTCTAATTATGACTAGAAATTGTCAGGCAACTCAGATAAAAACTAAACATGTTTCTGGCTTATTTTGCCGAAAGCTCGCTCGCAGGCATTTTGTGGAATCAATTTCTACCAATTTATTTCAATTAATTTAATATTCAGTTTAACTAAGAAATTAATTTTTATTTGCCTGCCAGTAAATATCCTTTAGAAGTCAAATTGCAGTCGATTAAGTCATTCATCGAAATTCGATTTAATAAAGTAGATAAAATAAAACCTTTTGTCGAGCATGTGCTCGAATAATCATATCTATGTATCTATCTATCTATATCTATCATATCTATCATATCTCGAATAATAATCATGAATTACAGCAATGGAAAGAGCACGCTCTCAGCTTTCCAACGATGTGCAGATTAAGCTCTAAGGTTGTGGCAGTCGTCAGCAGTATGCTGTAGAAGTTGAACAATTTTGCTTAGGGGGGACTTCTTTTATATGATCCAATTAATGTTTTAAATCTATTGTAATTACAAATACAAAAAGTTTAACTATATACGTAATAAGACAAAATTCTCATAATAAATTGCAAGTTTCGTATTCGTGCATTGAAATATATAATATACAAAATACAATTTTAGAAAGCTATTACAATGTTGAAGTAGCTACAAAAAAGCGAAAAATCGTGAAAAAATTGTCCAGAACGTCAGAAAAAATTTTCGATTTTTGTAGTGTTAAAGAGCTGGTTCCGGTTCCGGTTTTTTAAAGCCAGTTCCGGTTCCGGTTTTTTGGAGTTCCGGTCGATCCCTAATACGTATATACAGTCAAGCGGGAAAAAAACCCACTCGCCAATGCGGGAAAAAACCCACCCCCAGTGTGGGCTTACCGGTATGAGCTATCTAGGATTTTAATAGCCTATCTTGAAGAGCATCCAAAATAACCCTGGAGGGTGTATTATTGTCGCTCCCACTGCTTCCCAGCAAATTTTTTGGGACTTTGAAATTTTCGAAAATTTTGGTCCGTCCAAGTACCGAAATTTGGCAAACTTTGCCTGGTCACCCTGAACTACTGGAAAGACTTAGACCAAAGCGGATTGTATATATGTGTAGGGCATCTGTTGCGCATCATAATGATATATGCCACACTGCTCTAACCCCTCCGGTGCGACCTGGGGGTGACCTAGAGTTGGCGGGGAAAAAACCCACATGCGGGAAAAAACCAACTTTTCAAAATTGAAAATTTTTCTAAGCATTAGCAGGAAAGGTCAAACGAATACATACATTTGTTTAATAGAGCCTATAGATTAAATTGGAATAGGTTTTACCTGGGTTCGATCTGTTATGGGAGGTCCAGGCGGTCAAATTCGGACATGGTGCCATTTCAAGCCAAAATTTCAATTTGTCCAAAAATGCATATTTTTGCCTTAAAATGGGTCTAGTTTGACTCTAAATACAAGAAAAACACGTTTTCTATACGATAGGATGCTTAAACTGCCGAAAATAAACAATTTTAAAAATTTCCAAAATTTGCCTATGTTTGTGTTAAACATACCAAATTTTCAAAAGTCACTATGACCTCAATTTTTCAACAAAAACTAATATATTTTGATGCAGTTGTACTAAAAACAACCCGCTCTTTCATTTGGAACGGTTAGAAATGCTCCTGCCAACTTGCCAAAAAATTTTCGGGGTGTGTTTTTTCCCGCATATGGGTTTTTTCCCGCATTGGGTTTTTTTCCCGCCAGTTTGGGACAATTTTTCTCACTAACGGCGCACCCTAGAGAGGTGTTCTATAGCTCATAAGAAAGCTTACGACTAGGCCTAGCAGCCTGTATATATAGTCAGTATTTCAATATCTCTAACCAGTAAAAAGTTCTGGCCAAAAATCTGAAAAGTGGGTTTTTTCCCGCTTGACTATATATATATAGAACTGAAATGGAGACATACATAAATACAAGAAATAAAAATGTTCCTCCGGAGCATGAAAAAGCATATATAATATGGATTGGGTAATGGTGAGGTTGCAAAATCAAGAGAGGACTAGTTTTGAAAATGGTTAATAAGAGGGGTTAGGTTCTAAAAGGCAAGAGGACTAGGTTGTGAGCGAATTAACATGGGTACACGCACGCACGCAGACGCAGCTTCGTCGAACAACCCATATTCGCGGTCGGCAAAATTTGCTTTCACATTGTAGGCTAGTAGTCTTCTAATTTCTAAGGACTGTTAAACTAGTATCTCCAACCGTTGCTTACAAGTCAATGCTTGCCTTGCCGGCCGGGCATACGCTTGTCGCTTAGTAAATCTTCTCTGTATATACATTTTCTGGCCTGACATAAGTATATATATATTCAACATTTTGACTAAAAATTTTCTATTTCTAGTTTCGAATGATCTAAAAATACCAGCAGAAATTTTATTTGCTTTTTGGGCAATTTTGCTAAAGTGTGAAGATGTCTTCATGTTGGATGAAAGTGTATATAATTCCAAGGTCTACTGCATGATCCACCACATCAAAGCCCTGGCCCCTGACCGTCCACGACATATAGCCACATCGCACAGCCATATTACTATACTACATACTACACGTACTTATGTTTTTTGTGCTTGTACTAATAAACTTACTTTACTTTACCTTTTAAATGCCGTTTTTAAAAGGCTTTTAGCTGTTTATTATAGCTTACTATCCATATTTTGAATTTTTAAAAAATGGTTGTAAAAGCGCAAAAAACTTTCCAAAATTTTTGCTTTTTCTAAGTTAGGTCTCCATTTAAGTGTGGAGGGCAGGGGATCTGGACTTCTCGTGGTAGAGAGGGTCTTACTCACCCTAGTTTTACCGGAAATTTTGGTTGGGAGTGGAGTGGGGTAAGCTTTGGAAATCTGGTGGTCAACCACAAAAATGTGATGGTTACCCCCTCCCCGACCCCTCCACCCCCCAAACTTCGGACCTCAGGAAATCCAAAATTTTCTGTATTAACGCTTGTTTTGTCAACACAAGGCATATTTTTGACTACTCCCCGCCCACCAAGCCGAGCTCAGACCCTCCCCCTAAAATGGGGTCCAAACAAGAGAAAAATGCCAACTTTTTACAAAATTTTTTGCAATTTTTCAAAAATTTTCTGAGAAAATTGGCTGCAAATAGTTAAAAACACTAAAACATAGGTTGTAACACGCAATACGAGTAATTTTTGAGTCGATTTATGTCGAAAATAGTAGATTTTATGTCAAAAAAAGGCCGTTTGTAGCTGAAAAAAATTTGGGTATATGGTTTTTTCAAAAATTTCCGATTTTTTAGACCCCCCAAGCCAGATTTGGACTTTTTACTCCCCCCCAACCCAAACAGGTGGTACAGCTATGCCCCCAGACCCAAAGTTCCAGGGAAACTATGGGATGAATTTGTTGCCGTCCCATCTCAACCATAGGTGTACCTGGGGGGGGGAACCCCTCCCCCTCCCCCCAAATGGAAAATCCCGACCCCACCCTCGAAATTTTGGAGGCAGACCCCACCCCCAAATGGCCAAATCCCAGACCCCACCCACCCAAATTTGCCAGACCCCACCCTCAAAATTTTGAAAATTTAGCCTCAAAATTAGTAAAAATTCGAAATTTTTTGGAAAAATTTGAAATTTTTGCAAAAGATCCAAGTTGTTTCGAATAAATGAGCAAAAATGAAGAAATATTGTGGATTTTTAGATGGAAATACATAGTTTCCTTTGGGGGGGGGGGGGGGGTTACTGGTTACTCCCCCCCAAATTTTTGACCAATTTTACCCCCTCCCAGAATTTTTGAGATACCCTCCCCCACTTTCGGCTACCCCCCCCGAACCCCCCCCCCAGCAATTTTTTGACCCAAAAAGTTAGCTAAATTTGGCCAAAAAATTTTTTAATTTAAAAAATGTCATCTTTTTAAAAAATTTTCTAAAATTTTGACTTAAAATCGCTTTGAGACGGTGCAAAAACGCCTAAACCGTTGAAAACAGGCCTTATTTTGGAGAAAAAAGGGCTAAATTACAGGAAATTTTGCATTTTTTGGCTATTTTTCTAAATTTGTGAGGTCCGAATTCTGGGGGGGTACCCCCATCACATTTCTTGGGTCGACCACCAACCTTCCACGATTTACCCCCCCCCCCAGACCCAAAGTTCCAGGGAAACTATGTGGAAATAACGCTTTTTTAGCAGATTTGCGAATTTTTTCTATATTTTTGACCAAATAATTCCCCCCCCCCCCCAAATTCGACTTTTCCGGACCCCACCCCACCTCAAAACCGCTGACCCCACCCACCCTAATTTCGACTACCCTCTCCCCCAACGTTTTCTCAAGGTATATACCCCTTTGATCTCCACGGCCACCTAACCTCAATCTCCGCGTGTTAACTCAGCAGCCCCGGTAACAACTACGTGCCAAACAAAACTCACTACGTAAAACTACACGTCATGTAGTGTTACTACATCTTAAGTTTAAACAATGTAGTTCAATTGATCTTAAAATGGCCTTTTGGGCTGCTAAATTAATGCCTTAAGCCAGTCAACTCATGTATGTTGCTCGTCTGCTATTGCGGGGGTGGGTGGGGAGTGGAGATGGTTAGCGTAGCTGGGGTGGGGGGGGGGGACCAATGTTCGGCTCGACTCGGAACCCATTCCCCAAATGTACAAGACCTGGGTGCCCCTGGGGGGGGGGGGAACCCCTCCCCCAAATGGAAAAGTGCCGGCCGACCCCACCCTCGAAATTTAGGAGGCAGACCCCACCCTCGAAATTTAAGAGGCAGACCCCACCCCACCCTCAGAATTCTGAAAATTGTGCCTCGAAATTAGTAAAAATTCAAGTTTTTTGAAAAAATTAGAATTTTTTGAAATTCATAAAATGAATGAGCAAAAATGAAGAAATGTTGTTGATTTTTAGTTGAAAATAACGTTTCTTCAACGAATTCGCGAATTTTGTCTAAATTTTTGACCGAAAAATTTTAAACCCCCCCAAATTCGATTTTTCGAGACCCCACCCCACCTCAAACCGGCTGACCCCACTCACCTAATACCCTCCCCCAACTTTTTCTCAAGGTACACCTATGCCTCCCCAATCTCCGTAGCACCTATGCTCCTATTTACCAATTCTGGGCTGAACGCCCAAATCATCTTATAAACTTCCGAGCTTAGGTGTAGTGGGGATTGGACTGGGCTACATTTGGGAGACCTGGTTAAATCCAACTTCAAATTAGCTTCTCGTTTTTATTGCTAAACTCCGCATCTCAGTGTATACAGATATTACATATTTCAGCTATTTCAACAGTTCACGATTATAAATTTGGGGACTAATCTGACAGACAGCATGTCTCTAGGCATAATCAATGTCAATAGTAATATGCCAAGGTTTGCTTAAAGACAATAAAACATGCATTTTTCGAAATCATAGGAAACTTATAAAACAATTCGGTTTGAAAATGGCCATTTTTAGTTCATCTTGCGCAAAGACCCGTTACAGCTGGGAAAGGGGGCGGTGCAGAGCCCCCAATTATTTTAAAAATTTGTTTATTTTGAAAAACGTATGGGAACTCCCCCGCCCCCACCCCAACGCTCCTTCCAGCTACACCTATATGGCTACGTATATGTTCCCCGAATATATAGGTTTTGGATAATCGAATTTGTTGCTTGTTTGTTACTTTCATTTTTTTATTTTTTCAGCACTATTTGGCACAATTGGCCTTATGTTTATATCCAACTGCATAGCTCCATTTTTGGCAATGTCGAACAGCTTCTGTTTCCAGAACAGTTATATACGTATGTGTTCGTCGTGCCTAAAATTTTGCTGCAGCAATTTCTAAATATCTCTAAATGTTTATAATGCATCCTCAAACAGAAAAGTCCATGGAGTCAGTCCGTAATGGCGAATGGGTATGTGTTTCTGCATGCTTAATGTGTATATATAACATGTTTTCAATATTAATTGTTATCTGTGACAAAGTTTTCCTTTAATTTGGGTAGGTGACACGACACCCCCCCTGTTTGCAACCAAGAAACATGGTACGATACAGCTTTTTGTTCGAATACGTATACATATACATATGAGTTTCAAAAAAGTTTGCAAGGAAGCAGCGGGTGTCACGATAATACATGTTCTGCGAGTTTTTGACGCTGCTTAAGATAGGCTATATTAAAATCCTGTGTATATAGCTGATACCGGTAGCTCACACTGGCAGTGGGTAGTTTCCCGCATTGGCGGGCGGGGTTTTTTCCCGCTTGACTATTGGTCCGTATTGGTATTACTATTGGTATATACCTATTCTAGACTGGCTGACATACGGTACATACAGCTGACATACGTCAAGGATAATATGAATTTCCACAATTATTTTTAGATCATTACAAATCATTACAGACATTCATACATAATGCAGTAGAATGCTACAAATGATAAACTGTTCTACTACGCAAAACACAAGTGTTTGTTCATATGCGTAATGTATGTCAGTGCTACGTGCATATGCAAAGTCACAACACTCATTTTTCTATTTTTGAGGAGATATGTACACACATATATTTGTCCACATATCACATACGTATATATACGTTACGCGGCTAAATTCAAAATAAACATAATTTGAGTCGGATCATGAAAATGTTAAGAGTTCTGTTATTTTGCATAATGCACAACTTGTTTACTAGCAAACTAAATAGTGTACAACAAAAGGCAAACATTGGCGAGGTTGGATTCTTTAACTCCCACAACTTTGTCTTCCATGTTATCTAGGCGGTCCCATTTGCCCCCACTTCTGCGGCAGTAAGCTGTATGATGGGCAGAACCACCACCATCATCATATGCGCCGGCTGATTATATCTGACCACCCTTCTTTCATCCGCCACCGAGTTCTGTCTTTGCATTGAACTAACTCAGGCTGAATATTCAGCCACTCCTGAGACGACAAAACTAGATCGAAAGAGTCCTGGTAGTCGTCAGTTTCGGCAGCTGCGGAATTTGAACTGTCTGTAGTCACGTCACCAGTGGCACATTGCAAGGAAGGGTTAGATGGTGGTGGAGGCGGGTTATGATAGTTCGGTATGCACCCGGAGGAGAAGGCAAGGGAACCGCTTTCAGTGGCAGCAGCATTTGCTGAAGGAACAGCTACTTGGCTTATCTGATCAAAGTGGCGTCTGCCAAATAGGTAAACAGCTTCTTTTGAGAAGCTGTTATTTGATTCAGCTGAAATCAGCGAGCACAGTTCACTCCAGATGGTTGAACTGTAGGGAACTAATTGTCCGTCGGTTCCAATCAGGGAAAGTTTGTTCTCTGCCATCAAAGAAAGCAAACGTTGTTTTGGCAAATTCGGTTTTTTGGGTCGATTCATTGTATCAGTGCAGTCTACAATTCAAGAAAATAAACAAATTTAATCAGACTTACCCAAATGACTGCTTATATCCATCTCATTGCATGTATATATATGTACGATATGTATAATCGTTATAAGTATATAAATATATATATGAAATAAGACCAATCCAATATATATCCATAAATGCTGGGCATGATTATTCATGAATATATAGTCTATATATTTCCTTTCCTGAATACGTATTTAGAGGAGATAAATTAATAACGCACAATTCGAAAATGCGTAATATATATTGCGGAAAAATGACTGACAAGGAAAGCATCCAGATTCTGATTAGAGAAGCAGGATTGAATAAATAACACAATCCATAACTTCTCCAAGCGGGATCAAAATGCCGTGAAATTTAAAAATCCACTATGTTATATAAGTGTATTCGTAACCGGGATCAAAGAAGAGTATATCTATACGTATATATACGTTCTTATACCTAAAACACATAGAAAAACATGCTATAAACATGTAAGCATTGAATAAGATTAATATTCAGTGTTGTCGTTGTGGCTGACCGGGTGGTGGTGGTGGTTCTGCTCCTCCGCCTGCGGGTGTCGGGGATGGTTTTGGATTCATCAAAAAAGTGTGCATTGTATTATGTATATAAATGTAAAAATGCGATCAAAAATTATATAAATATGTATGTACGTTGTATATGTATAAAAGTATATATATGTGCAGAACATGGAAAAAGGTTAATTTTGCTAGTAAAAGCTTTGGGCTAGTTGCGCGCATTGGGCTTATAATTTAGTTTTTTAGCCGCTCTATATTCATAATTTATACGTATACAGTGCCTTTACACATTACGCACTTACATATATATATACGTACATACATATATATCCAATGAGACGACAGTATGCAACATACAAAGGTCGGTCCTCTTTTCTAATCACTGAATCACTTCTAGGCCAAAATTTATGGGGGAGCCGATATGGGGAGGGGTGTGAAGAAGCCCCCCCCCATCGATGGGGGGCTATGGAGGGGGGCTCACTGAAAATGGAGTCATATTTTTCTGGGGGGTGCAAATTTTCTCAACATTTTTGGTGGGAAACCCACCCCCTAAGGAAAAAAGGGAGGAAAAATATCAGAAAAAAATTGGAATAATGGAACAGTTGCACAAAAAATTGGAAAATTGCAGTTCTGGTTTTTTCCCGATTTTTCCGAAAAAGGATTTCCTGTGGGTGGCCGACCTCCGAAATCATAGGTGTGTTAGGGGTGGGGATCCCTCCCCCCAAATGGAGGGGTCGCCGACCCCCTCCTATAAAGTTTTTTCGAACACCTACTGGAGATAAATTTTTGAAAATGTTTGGCCAAAAATTTGAAATTTTTCAAAAAGTTACCAGAAAGTAGAGAAAAACTGTTAAAATTCGCTTAATTATTTACCTGAAAATTGAGAAAATTTTTCAGTTTTTTATTTATTCCATTTTATTGCCGAACCCCCCTCAAAAATTTTTCTTACCCCTCCCCTAAATCGACTTTTTGGCGACCCCCTCTCATAGGTGTAACGGGGATTTGGGTTGGGGGGCCCCCTCCCCCGGAATTTTGGGGGGGCCCTTTGTAGACCTCCCCCCACGACCCCCCCAATCTCCCCCCAAAAACATTTTTCTATTTTTATGTCAAAAATCGCATTTTCAGCCATTGCTAATGCCAAAAAACATTCAAATATGAAGTAATTTTGACGTTACACAGGGTTTTAAACTCGAAATCTTGATTGGCAACACGTTTCTAAGTCTAAAATAAGTTTAATATTGAGCCAGAAAGTCCATATAACCGTTAAAAACGAGTATTTCTCGCAATAATAAAAACCTTAAGCCAAAAATTTTGCAGAATTTACCCTAAAAATAGCCAATTTTTAAGGCGCGACTCCCCCCCCCCCCAGTTTGGCGGGGGGCCGGGAGCCCCACAAAAATTTTTGGGTGGGCTCTCTCCCTTTTCGCTGGACCCCACTCCTCCCTCCTTTTTTCGCCAGCCACAACTATGTCCGAAATGTAAGGGCTGGGCTGGGGCTACCCCCCCCAACCGTCCGACCTCCGCTCAGACAAATCCAACACAAATCCAAGAAATTTTCTTCGCTTTAGCGTTTTTTGTCAACGTAACGTCTGTTTTTATAGTTTGAAACGTTTTAGCTACGCTATGTGGGATGAGCTCAGGTCTTAAGGTGACAGCGACGTCCCAGCCTCCCAGCCTGAGCCCCCGTCCTCTTGCGACTTTACACAAATGTATTCCCTTTCACCACACCGCCCCCCCCTCTCCGACTGTTTAGGTTACTCCTGTGTAAGGTGTTGGCTTAATGCATTAAATCAGCAGCCCATCGACGGTTTTGTAGAATGAATTTTCCTGAGAACTACATTGTTTAAACTTACGATGTAGTAACACTACATGACATGTAGTTTTACGTAGTCTGCTTTATTATGCGTGTAGCCGTTACCGGGGCTGCTGAGTTAACACGCGTCCTCAATCTTCCTACCCACGTAGCTGAACTTGGCCCCCCCACCACGCTGATCAAACGATTTGTGATTTCCAATCGTTTGGTCACGTTTGATCACGTTTGATCACAGAAAGCTTTTCGTTTGGTCAGGCACCGGGTTTTAGAAAAAGGGAAAAATCTAGACCTCGGAGTCAACTTCATGCTGGCCCCCCCACTTTGTCAAAACTCAAAAGTTTTTATTTTATTGGAAAGCCCGCGTTTGATCACATTGGTATTTCGTTTGGTCAGGCAGCTCCTTTTCATCCGTTAGCTGTTTTAATTTTTCAATAATGGAATTTTGAGAAAGATGTTGGCTTGTTTCGAAAATTTATTAACAGACTGAAATATTGGTTCGGGGATGGCCAGCATAGTTTCCCCGGGGGGGGGGGGGGGATATCCCCCAAAATTTTCGACCAACTTTACCCCCCCCCCCCAGATTTTTTGACTATCCCTCCCCCCACTTTTGGTTATCCCCCAAGCACTTTTTGGGGCCAAAAAGTTAGCTAAATTTTGCTAAAAATGGTCATTTTTTGAAAATGTTTTCTCAAATTTTGGATTAAAATCGGTTTAAAACGGTGTAAAAACGCCTAAAACGATAAAAACAAGCCTTGTTTTGACAAAAAAAGCGTTAAAATACAGAAAATTTTGCGTTTTTAGGCCATTTTTTGAATTTTCTGAGGTCCGAATTTGGGGGGGGGGGGTTCGGGGGGGGTACTCTCCATCACATTTCGGGGGTCGACCACCAAATTTTCGAAGTTTGCCCCCCCCCAACCAAAATTTCCAGGGAAACTATGATGGCCAGATCACAGAATATCATTCATTAGCAGAGCAGTGGCCGAGGGAATTTTTCTGCCTCGGGCATAGTTTCACCAGGGGGAGTTGTGTCCCCCTTACAGATTTTTTGTACTTTCCCTCCTAACACTTTTCGTTAGTCCCGCCCCCCAGCCCCAAGCACTGTTTGGATCCTAAATTTTGCCAAAAACGTATTTTTTTTGAAATTTTATAAAATTTTCGTTTAAAATCGCTTTAAAACCCCCAGAACTTTTGACATACCCTCCCCAGCTTTCGGCTACCTCCCCCCCCGAACCATAATAGGTGTAACGGAGATTTGGGTGGGGGGGATTAGGTGTACCTTGAGAAAAAGTTGGGGACTGGGGAGGGGGTAGCCGAGATTAGGGTGGGTGGGGTCAGCCGTTTTGACGTGGGGTGGGGTCCGGAAAAATCGAATTTGGGGGGGTAAAAAATTTTTTGGTCAAAAATTTAGAAAAAAATTGAAAATTTCCATCTAAAAATCAACAATATTTCTTCATTTTTGTTCATTTATTAAAAAAACTTGCATTTTTTGCAAACATTTCGAAATTTACTAATTTTGAGGCAAAATTTTCAAAATTTTGAGGGTGGGGTCTGGCAAATTTGAGTGGGTGGGGTCTTGGATTTGGCCATTTGGGGGTGGGGTCTGCCTCCAAAATTTCGAGGGTGGGGTCGGCAGTTTTCTAGGTGGTGGAGGGGTTCCCCCCACCCCCCAGTTATATGTACCTATGGGGGGGGGGCTCCCCCCAGTTTTTTTTGGAGACCCCCAGGCAGGACCCCCCGCCCCCCCCCATCCCAACCCTCCCCCTAAAATTTTCAATATTTATGCCAAAAATGCATTTTCATGCATTTTCAGCCATTCTAATGGCAATGAACATTTTGAAGTGATTTTGACGTTAGACATGGTTTGTAAACTCGAAACTTGATTGCCAACAGGTTTCCAAGTCCAAAATAAGGTTAATGATGAGTCAGAAAGTCCAAAATACGGATAAAAATGTGTATTTCTCGCAATAATAAACACTTTAAGCCAAAAATTTGGAACCCCCCTGTTGGGGGAGAAGGCCCCCCAAAACAGTTCTGGGGTGTTAATGAAGATGGTTAATGAAGATGCTACCCAACCAACCCTCCCCCACCTTCATGGGTGTATATATATACTTGGGGAGGTGGTTTGGGGGGGAAACCTACCCCTCCTCCAAATGGAAAAGCGCCCACCCCACCCTTGAAATTTAGGAGGCAGCCCCCACCCCAAAGGACCAAATCGCAGACCCCACCCCATCCACCCAAATTTGCCATACCCCACCCTGAAAATTTTGAAAATTTTGCCTAAATTAAAAATTTTCAAAAATTCGAAATTTTTTGCAAAAAAATCCAAGTTTTTTCCACTAAATGAGCAAAAATGAAGAAATATTGTTGATTTTTAGTTGGAAATAACGTTTTTAGCGAATTTGCAAATTTTTTCTAAATTTTTGACCAAAAATTTTTACCCCTCCCCAACTTCGATTTTTCCGGACCCCACCCCACCTCAAAACGGCTGGCCCCACCCACTCTAATTTCGGCTAACCCCTCCCCCAACTTTTTCTCAATGTATATACACCTATGGTCCCTACCACTACCTGGCCTCTCAAAAATTTGTCCATAGGGGTTTTCTGGTGCCCCCAGCGCATTCCCGCTATTGTTTTTGCCGTTTGAAGGGTCAGTCGGGTGCGGGATCGAGTGGTCAAAAATAAAATTTTTCAAAAGTGGTCAAATTTTGTGTCAAATGAAAGCCCTAAGTGAGCTGAGCAACTTTTGTCATAGAACTGCGTACCCAAAGTTAAAAATTAGCTAAATTTGGCAAAAATGGTCTTTTTGTGAAAAGTTCTTCTCAAATTTTGACTTAAAATCGCTTTAAAACGGTGCAAAAACGCAAATTTGAAAAATCCCCCCCCCCAAGAATGATTGTTAGGGGGGTTAGAATTTGGGCTTTTTTAAAATTTTTTCCAAAATTACTCTAAAATTCACCAAGGTACACAAACCACATGGAAAAATCCACGATCTATTCTTTAATAAACCCATCATGTTCCTATTTTTCCTCTTTTGATCGCATGTTAAGACTGAATTTCATGCTTGTGCATATGTATGTATATGTACGTTAGTTATGACATAAGAATCGACAGTTTTTACACTTTTCTTGTCGAAGCACTGAATGCGTTTATACGTACGTACATATTTATACATACTGCAATATAAGTTTACATTAACAATGTAAAATGTTTAATGTTGTTTTGTTTTAGTGTGGAAGTATTCGTACGTAATACATAAACGTACAAATATATACAACATCCCGAGGCCACATGTCGATGCCACACACATATATGCAGATATTGTTTATTAATTAATACATACTACTATTCTAGGTAGTGCATATATTGTGCGCTGCCTAATCTATATCTAATATTCGCCAGTCACACGAATTTAGTAATGGATTCTGGATTTCTAAATGAAGTAACACAGGAACCAAGACTTACTTCGTACTGACTGCAACCAGTTATGCATTTATATAAAAGTATATATCCATTACGACAACTCGAACAATGATGCTTGAATACACTGGCATTTTGGCATCTATCGTAGTAAGTCATCTGCATGTTTAAGCTTTGCATGTTTTGCACGTACGTGCACATTATTAACCAGCCTGCTGCAATTAACTGCATTATGTAATATATGTACTTGCACAGTTTTCGGCAGCACTTTTTATTATTCTGCTTTGCCAGTGTGCATTTTAAGTTTATCATAGAAAACAGGAAAAATAGATAAATGCATATATACCTATATATGTGCGTATAATTAAAAATCGTCCGGCATATTCTACGGTTTTTTCTTTGAGGGAGGGACTTCTTTGGGGTTTTACGATTCCATCAACACCCTGCTGGCTGCCATACTACAGTACATTTCATGAAATCCAGGACTGGTGGCGTAATTTCCAAATTGGCGAAAACAGCAGAATCTCGCGAAGTATTAGCGATTTTAGCCACAGTTGGCGAAAACTCCGAACAAAGTTGGCGAAAAAACAAGAATTGTCGCCAATTAAAGAAGACTTTTCACCAATTTTGGCGAAAATTGCCGTCTCTTCGCGATATTTCGCGAATTTGGAAATTACGCCACAGTCCTGGATTTCAT
The DNA here is from genome assembly GCA_030248195.1 of Trissonchulus latispiculum. Lineage (NCBI taxonomy): Eukaryota > Metazoa > Nematoda > Enoplea > Enoplida > Ironidae > Trissonchulus > Trissonchulus latispiculum. The sequence continues at coordinate 45,911 of JASAND010000997.1, forward strand.
GGAATGTACTGTATATACGTATCTATGTTTGCAATTCAAAACTATACGATGTATGCACTGCAACTAAATCTTTTTAAATTTAAGCTAAGCTGTATTCCACTGGATCCGTTTTCATGTCCTTCACCGCTACCTGCCGAGAATGTGGAATTCACCTGTCTGCTGAGTCATACAACTCCCCTCCTGAAGGCTGTGGTTTGGAACTGTACTGTACAGTAACTGGTGTTCCCTGTGTCCAGCATTCGGGCACTTCCAAGCGTCCGCTTCTTGGTACAGAAAGAAAAGCTGTTGTCAGTGAAATGGTCTCTGGCTCAAACGGCTTTGCTTCTGTTTGGAGAAAAAAGATTGCAAAGGAAACCATGGCAGACGGTGAACCAGAGCATTCCTTTCTGTATTCGGAGCAAGTCCTTCATAAGGCTAAGTCGAATGTGAATGCTAGCAACAGATTTGATAAAGATGTTTTAACGTCATTGTTGGTTGCCAAATATACCTCCCCTTTCAATTCCTATATTCGTGGACTTGGACTTGATCCATTCTTTTTGCTATATTTCCTTCCCAGTCAACTGGCTGTTTACAAAGCGTCATTGAAGCTTGACTCTTGTTCCTTGAAGCTGGATGCTACTGGGAGTATTGTACGTCTGCTGAATCGTCCTAACTCAGCATCCAGTGGTCATATTTATTTGTATAAAGGGGTTATCGCCTTCAAAGATACAGTGGTTCCTGTTATCCAGTGGCTCAGTGAAAATCATGCGGCGACCCACATTAGTTACATGTTGTCTGAATGGCTTAGATTGGGTGCACCATCTTCTAACGAATGCGTGTGCGACTATTCACTAGGCCTGATGAACGGGATAGTTAGAGCGATCACCAAAAGTGCTACTCTTAATGAGTATGTAGAGCACTGGTGGTGTCTGCTTCAAAATTCGTCAGACCCCATCAATTCAAGCCATGGATGTTTCGTGCGTCTCGACATCAATCACCTGGTCAAAACCGTTTCCAAGATTGAGGCCCTACAGAATCGCGGTAGCGTATTCAAACAGTTTTATGTCAGAATAATCTGTGCTTTAATCCTGGCTGAATCACTAGAAGACGTCACACGTATTTGGAAATGGATCAGCACTGTTGCTTTGGCTGAGACTGCTTCTTTGTGTGAAGAGGCTAACTCATCCTTGAGGCAATTAATCAGCAGTCCACGAATTATTCAACTTACTGAAGATCCTGATTCAGACTCAACCCTGGAAAAACCCTCGTTGGCAAATCCTTTCGCAGATGAAAGTCCAACTGCCTCAACGTCTCCTTTCAATTGGGCTAAAGATGTCGTTGAATCTACGAAATTGGAGATATCCAAACTACCGATTGATAAAAGTTGCGATCCCAACCCCTTGTACGTACCACAGGTTTTGAAGAAACTTGCCTTGTTATTCCGCCATTTTCCTTTGTGGTCTGCCGTTGCTGCTAGAAAACCTGGAATGACTACGCCAACTGCCACGTCAGCTGCAATCGAGTCTGCCTTCAACGATCTTAAAAATCAGGAGCTACATGGGGTTACAAAGCCAATGCGAATTGACGACTTCTTTAAGCTCCATACCGATTTTCTAGAGGGTGCCCTCAAAATAGCAGCGGCTCCCAAGATTATGCGCGACAGTAAATGCGCAGTGGATAAATGGAAACACTTGGAAACCGCCTTACCCGTAAAATCAGAGATTTCTATTGCAGTCGAGGCTACTGGTGATCATGACAGTTACTGCAAGGAAACTCAGAACAACGAACTTTCAACGTTCGAAAATTGGAGGAACAAAGGTGCCACTAGTCAGAAAAGGAAGCTATCATACCTTGAACCTGCTCCAGAATTTTCAGTGGTATCGCTTTACGTCTTGTCAGAAGAAAGCCAAGCTGATGCTCATGAAGAACGGGAATGTATGTAACCCTGTCAAGTTGCACAGTGAAACTTACATTCTTCTGAATACGTGCCCTATGGATTCCTTGCTTCACTTATCCGTGGCGGCCTACTGTGATTCGGAAACATTTCGATCTAAAGTCCAGGAGTGCTCGCCGGCTTCCCCGTTTTTTTCTCTTGTGGCTGATGTGGCCGCAAACGGAGTAGGACACTATCAGTATCGAGCCCGCGCTGAACTAATGCTGAATTTAGGTGATGCTTACCGTCGCATTGAACCTTTGGTGTCCGGCCCCATTCAGGTCCACTGCGAGTCCAGTGTAGTGTTCCTGGCCAGAGAAGTATTCCAACCGATTCCTTCTGTTATCGAGGATAAAATGTGCTCTTCGTTGAAGTGTCCGAAGAGGATAATCCAAAAGGACATTGCCGCAGTCAATTGTGCTGTCCAACCCCTCGTTGAAAATGGCATGGCACAATTGAGCACAGCTATATCAAGTGGGGCTCGTAGCCACACCATTAGTCATTTTGTCAGGAGATGTCACGAAGCTTTGTCCCCCATTCCTTCCGGGGTTTCCGAATTTGTCAATGACTGGTCAGTTTACGATGTCCAACTATCACGCAAAAATTTGCTGTGCAATGGTGTAGTTGAAAGCTTGTGCAGATTTAATGAAACATTGCTGGTTGACTTCACCGATTTTAATTTCCACTCAGGGAATAAAATGTGGGCGTTGTCGGATCTTCCTGTATCAGTGGATATTGATGGAAAGGCATTTCGCCTGATGGGACTGATTGACTTACACCCTCCGTCGAAAGTGGGAGGCATGGGCCATTTCACCACTTACTGTCTAAGACCTGGGGAAAGCTGGGAATCAATTGATGACCTTCAGAATTCTATAAAATCAGCGTCCCTATCCGCACATATTGTTCCTGTACTTATGCTTTATTGTGCTTAAGCATGCTTGACTCGTTCATACATATACACTTGCCGCAATTATTGCTTTTGAATAGAGACTTCTTATCTTTACAGGGTGTATAAGAAAAATAGCCAGCATTTATAATTTTCATGGCAGAAAAATACATGTAAATTGGACGTGCGTATATATACGTATATAGGTTTTAGGCTTACCAGTGATATAAGCAAAACAAGAAAAATGTTAGTTTTATTCATACGGACAAAAACATGAAAAATACGTTTATTCTGGACAGAATATGTAGTGAAAAGATATATATATATATATATATATATATATATATATACGTATACGTGCTGTAGCAAAACTGTTATAGAATATGTGCCATATCTTGGAGACTTCGCGCTATACTTACCCACAAATCAGTTGTTGTTCTAATCAGAATAGAATAGAAATAGGAGCTTCAGCTGCAGTGACGAAATTGATAAAATAGGAGACTAGAAGCACATGTACTTGCACTAAGGCGCCAAATGAATTAAACGTACATTTAGCGCCAAAGCAAGAATCTGCGCCGTAGTCTATCGTGATAAATCAGTTAGAGTTAAATTTAATCAAACGAATAAATGCAGTGGGCAGGGAGGCGTTTCCGTATGTCAGTGGCCTAGAACATAGGTGCGTCAGAGGGGGCGTCCATAGGTGTAATTGGAGGGGGGGGGGTAACCCCCCCCCCAGCCATTTTACCAACCCCCCCACCCCAATCTGGGGGGGGGATGGGGGTAGTCGCGCGGAAGGCGCGCGAAAATTGACCACAAATTGGGCAGTTTTAGCGTAAATTTTGCTAAATTTTTCACAAAAGTCCAAGCTTTTGGCTTAACGTGTTTATTACCGCGAGAAATACACATTTATAACTGTTTTATATGGACTTGTATACTCAATAGTGACCTTATTTACTCTGGACTCGGAAACATGTTGACAATCAAGTTTTCGAGTCTAAAAACACTGTCTAATGTTGAAATTACATAATGATTTCATGTTTTTCGGCATCAGCAATGGCTGAAAATGCAATTTTAGGCATAAAAATTGAAAAATTTTGGGGATGGGGACGTGGGGGCGGGCTGGGGGGTCTCAAAAGGGGACCCCGCCAAAACTGGATAGTCTGAAAACAGGCAACCCGGCTTATCGGGGTATGGTGTTTCCCCCAACAACTCCAACACACCTATGACGCTGTGGTTCCCCGCCCACTGCTTCCAGAGACAGAACGTTTAAATGTGGCTCCCCGTCAACTACATCTCACTATTTACAACAATACTGACAAGAAGCCAACAGTTTCCAAATAATCTCGGAATACTAAAATAAAAAGAACTTGCGGATTGCAAAGATTTACCTGACCAAACGAAATACCACTGTGATCAAACGCGGGCTTTCCAATAAAATAAAAACTTTTGAGTTTTGACAAAGTGGGGGGGGCCAGCATGAAGTTGACTCCTAGGTATAGATTTTTCTCTTTTTCTAAAACCCGGTGCCTGACCAAACGAAAAGCTTTCTGTGATCAAACGTGATCAAACGTGACCAAACGGTTGGCAATCACAAATCGTTTGATCAGCGTGGTGGGGGGGCCAAGTTCAGCTACGTTTCCTACCCGGATCACATAGTTGTCGAACAAGCCAAGCAATTGTATACAGGTTTGCGCAGATGCAATGCATTTGAAAGAAAGTCCGAATATGCCCAATTAGATAAAGCTTTAGTTAAATGTGTATTAAGTTCTTCATTATCATTGTTACATTACATTAACGAAATAATGGTGAAAGACAATTAAAAAAAATTTTTTTAATCAGAGATCTAACCCTCCACTTTTGACAGACTGAGGATTTTAGACCACAGTCTGCCCAGTTTAGATGTGCGGTGGTGACACGTATGATATGATATGATATACGATATGTACGTATGATACGTAGTTCTTGAGTTAGCACCAAATACATTTTCAAGGAACGTTGTACATGTGAACCTAAATTTCAGAAACTTCTCTCAAACTGAAAGAAAGTCGAACGTGATTGAAATATCAGCCAATTCTGCATTTTAACGCTTTTTTGTCGAAACAAGGCTTGGGTTTTATCGTTTTAGGCGTTTTTACCAATTTTAAGCCAAAATTTGAGAAAATTTTTTTAAAAAATAACCATTTTTTAGCAAAATTTAGCTAACTTTTTGGCCCTGTAATCTTAAGGCTGGTCAAAAGAGTTGTGAAAGCATAGGACACTGCCAGGAGTTACATAGAATAAGGAAAGATATTGTTTATTTCGTGAATTTAGCGATATACAGAAAAGTCTAGGTTTTAGGGAAAATGAAAGGTTAAGTTGTTTATCGCCTTTTATGGCGTGACGTTAAGAGAAGACGACATTAGGAGTCCAACCCACAGAAGATAAGTGGGGGTATCAGGAGAAACAGAAACTTAAAGGTTGTCTGGGCGAGAGCTCAATCTGGGACCTGGTATTAAAGGTCAGAGTCAGGGTATAAAAGGAGCGCCGAAAGCTAGAGAGGGGGGTGGCTACTAGTTGAACGACCGGCCCTGGTGTTGCTTTACTGGCACAGTCAGAGAGCTCGAAGTGGTTAACAGGTTCTGAACGTGACAGCTACGGGTAAGCTGATTCTTTGAAGCGCAGCTGGAAACTCTCGGTTTAGAGCTTACGGGATTCGAACCGCTGACTTGCCCTTACTCTGTCTGTAAAATTGAAGTATAGGTGTAATTGGCTTTGACAAATTAAAAGGATCTGACTGGTGTATCTACATTGAATTAGGGCTAGGTGGCCAGAGTCAGTAGTTAGGTCTCCTAGGGTAATCGGACAGTCATAGCTGGTTACATATTTGGTGGCCAGTGTGGGGCCTAATTATCAAAAGGGGGAGACCTGGTGCTTAAAAAGTTAAAGAAGACGTCTCTAGGACAAAGTCTAGCAACAGTGAAAGGACCTCGCCTGAGGATACAAGCGCAAATCCCGCTAGTAGCTCACATGACGGATCTTACGTACGCAGCGATCGCACACTCAGTAGCTGTTTTCCGAACTTGTTGAAGAGTATTTTGTCGAGGACCCTATAGTAGAGTCGAGAGAAAGGGGTGCAGTTGAGTCAGCGACCCCTATTTCCACGAGATTTGCTAGTATTAACCCTGCATTGGGAATTTCAAGTAACCCTCCAAGAATAAAGCTTGACTTTAGTATGCTCTCCCATGAAAAGGTTGAGTAGGACCGCACTAAATGTGTGATTGACTTGAAGCAAGTTCCTGTGTTTAAGGCTGAAATAGGTGACGACTTTAGGGATTTTTTGAGAACATTTGAGCGAATATCTGTCATTAATGATTGGCCGGACGTGGACAAGGCAAAGCTTTTGCCTGCTTTCTTACGGGGGTACGCCGCTGATGCGTATGAAGCGCTTCCTTCTGGAATTAGAACTAGCTGGGATCAGGTTAAGGAAGCATTGGTAAAAGTATTGGTCGACACGACGTCAAGTTCTGAGCTACATCGTCGTACCCAGAAAACGGGTGAGACGGTCGAGGAGTTTGCTCGAGCGATACAAACCTTAGTTGGAAAAGCCTAGGGCTAAACAATGAAGCGGGAGTCACGGGACCATTTAATAAAAGAAATTTTTATGAATGGCCTCCGGAACGGCATTCGAAGGTTGGTGCTCTCCAGCCGACCAACTTCGTTTGAAGACGCTAAAGAACAAGAGACCCACGATGAAACGGACCAGGAAGATAAAGTAGTAAGGTCAGCAAGACTTAGTGACTCCACAACGAGAGAAGGGTCCGTGAGAAGGCCGTCGGAAGATTCGGCCGTAAAAAGTCTCATTGATTTAGTCAAAGAACAACAAGAGCAGTACGAGGAGTTCGCAAATCAATTAATTCAAACAATGCGCGAGATGAATTCTAGATCTGAGTTTGGGTTTAGATCACAGGATGGCAGATCTGAGTTCACGCCATTTCGGAACAGGTCTAGGCCGGAAATACCACGTTACAGAAATGATCGAACCACTGATGGACGGCCAATTTGTTTCCAATGTGGCAAGCCAGGACATATACGTGCGCGTTGCATGGGTATAGACAGAACGCCACGCAACCCGAACCCTAGCCCTAGACGTTTCCCCATCACTAATACTAACGATGGTTTTAGACATCCCTTGGGGAATCAAGGCAATGTCCCGCAGTCACCACACACCTCGCATGTGGAGCACAGGCACACGTCTAATTTCTGCGAGCAAATGACAGACGGCGAAACGGCAGTCGAGGATGCGCCAGAACAGCCAGAAGTAGAGGCTTTGCGCGAGCAAAACAAAAGACTCATTCAGAGGCTGCTATTGAGCAATAATGTGACTGGCCCTCAGACTAATGTCTTGACGCATAAACACGAGACAGATGTGGAGGAACTTATGGTGAATCGGGTTGTGTCAGATTTAGCCGTAGGGCAAATCCCTCTGACACTAGGCTTAGTCTGCGGGAAGCCCGCGGAGATGTTAATCGACACCGGTAGCACTGTCACGTTAGTCAGACCTGGCTTGGTCGACTCTGTTTTACATCCATGTAACGGAGTTTCCGTTACCTCTCTCACAGGAAATAGTGTGACTATCTTAGGAGGATGCTATGCAGATTTGTTAATAGATGCTAAGGCTGTTAATCTGTACGTGTACGTGGCGAAGGGCCTACCCTATGATGTAATATTGGGAACCAACGCTGTAACGGCATTAGGAGGCTGGGTTGGTGTTCTACCTAATCGAGTTGAAGTAGGTTTTGTAAGTAAGGAGCCAGACGATGCAGCTGAAGCGGTGAATGTAAATGAAAAACCTGTCAAGGAACAACAGACATCGCCGTTCGGCTCTTACGTTACCCAAGTTTTCCTGGAATCTGACGTGGATATTCTGCCTTGGAGCCAAATGATTTTGAAGACAGTCGCTGATAACGTCCCAATCGGAAGAATGGGACTGATTGAACAGACGGGCGCTCTCCTTGAAAAACAAGGACTAGTAGGGGGCCCGATGGTGGTGACTGTTACAGACAATGGGATGCCCGTTCTAGTAGCAAACGCATCCGCTAATACTCGTAAGCTGTACAAAGGTACCACAATCGGTCTCTTGACTTTTGTGGAATACGCAGAAAGGTTGAGGTCCTGTGCAACCCAGGTGTTGGAGGAACCCGGCTGCACACGTTTCGATGAGCAGCTGAAGGAACTAGACTTGACAGAATCTGTATTAACAGCTCCAGAGCAGTATGAGCTTCAAAAGTTGCTTGCAACCTACTCGGATATATTCTCGAAAGGAGAATTTGATTTGGGAAACTGTAAGTTGGTAGAGCATACCATAAACACGGGGGATTCTGCGCCAATATGGCAGAAACCGTATAGAATTCCTGAAGCGCAGCGGGAGACAGTGCAAACGCAGTTGCGCCAGATGGAGGAACAGGGAATTATTCGTATGAGCGCTAGTCCGTGGTCCAGCCCCATAATCCTGGTCAATAAAAAAGATGGCGGTCTGCGGATTTGTGTCGATTTTCGTAAGCTCAATGCGATAACGTTAGGTGACTATTATCCTATTCCTAGGGTTGATGAAACTCTGGATTATTTAGGGAAAGCAAAATATTTTTCAACTATGGACCTAGCCTCAGGATATCATCAAATTAGTGTGGCTCCTAATGATATTCAGAAAACTGCGTTTTGCACAAGTTTTGGGTTATACGAATATACGCGCATGCCATTTGGGCTCAAGAATGCGCCAAGTACATTCCAAAGGACCATGGAGTTACTGCTAGTAGGACTCCAGTATAAAAATTGCCTAGTATATATCGATGACATTGTTGTTTATACCCCGGATTTTAAAACACATCTCCAGGCTCTCGAACAAGTGTTTGATAGGCTTCGCTATGGACAATTGAAGTTGAAATTGAAGAAATGTCATTTTGGACAAAAGGAGGTGTCCTTTTTGGGACACGTCATTTCCGCTTCGGGGATACAACCCGATCCAACTAAAGTAGACAGTGTTCGCAATTTTGCTAAGCCTACCAAGCCATCAGAAGTAAGAGGTTTTCTCGGTCTGGCTTCGTATTACAGAAGGTTCATTAAGAACTTTGCTTCTATAGCAAGGCCACTACACAAATTAACAGCGAAGGAGTCAACGTTTCACTGGACCACCGAATGTGATTCTGCCTTTTTGAATCTAAAACAAGCACTCCTCACTTCACCTATACTGTCATTCCCAGATTTTGAATTAGAATTTTTAGTCTCAACCGATGCCTCGGGCTATGGGTTGGGTGCTGTACTGGCACAAATGAACCGTAGCAGACTGGAAACTGTAATTGCGTACGCGTCCCGGTCACTCAATAAGGCTGAAATGAAATACTCAACTATTGAGAGAGAAATGTTGGCTATAGTATGGGCGTTGAAACATTTCCGCCCGTATTTGTACGGTAGACGGTTCATATTGTACACTGACCATTCGCCGTTGCGATGGCTTAATTCGTTAAAAGATACGTCCTCTAGGTTAGGACGATGGTCGCTGGAAATTCAAGACTATGACTTCGAGGTGAAGCACAGGCCAGGCACTCAAAATAAGAATGCAGATGCATTGAGTCGTTCACCTGTTGCTCAGTCCTATGGCACAGAGGTTAGGGCCGACGATATAGAACGATTGCCGACAGTGGCCGAAAGAATAAGGTCATTGCAGGAAAGCGATCAATTAATACAAACTATTCGCAATTATCTAGAGAAGCAAGAGTTGCCGGAAGAAGAAAGGCAAATTCGAAAATTAGTTTCGCAAAGTCCAAACTATTATGTTGAGGACGACATGCTATGGCATATATGGCATGACCATAATAGTAAACGGCGGATTAAGTCGTGGCCTCAACTAGTGGTACCTGAGCCTCTTCGCAATGAGGTTCTAGAAATCTATCATGACCAGCTGGGACATTTTGGTATTGATAAGACTTTTGGTAGGCTACGACAGAATTTTTTTTGGCCGACAATGTACTCGGGCACCAGGAAATGGTGCCGCAGCTGCGTAGATTGTGCTACCAGAAAAGGTCCACGAGTAAGGACGAAGGTCCCAATGAAGTCAATTGAAACGTCAGAACCCTTTGAAATCCTAAGTGTAGACTGCGTGGGACCGTTGCCAGAAACACAAAGAGGCAATAAACACATTGTCGTTTTTACTTGTTTATTTACAAAGTGGCCAGAGGCATTTGCAGTTCCCAACATACAAGCGGACACCATAGCTGAAGTATTTGTCAATGAGATAGTGTGTCGACACTCGGCTCCGAAGGCGCTTCTTAGTGATAGAGGAGCTAACTTTCTATCAGACTTGGTGACCGGAATTTGCAAGTTGTTAAATGTTAGAAAGTTGAACACGACGGGCTATCATCCACAAACAGAGGGAGGTTGCGAGAGAATGAATAGGACCTTAATTACTAGTTTATCAATGTACACTAGCACTCATCAGAAAGATTGGGATGTGTACATCCCTCTCGTCCTACTAGCATATAGAACTAGCATTCATGATTCTACAGATGAGACACCATTTTTCTTGGTGTATGGTAGAGACCATGTGCTGCCGAAAGAGGCTGATATGCATCTGGCTATAAGTGACCACCCGAAGGACTACCGGCACACGGTACTTGAGCGGTTGGAAGAGAGTAAACGACTAGTCCAGCAGAACCTTGGTGACAGCAGGAGCAAGCAGAAAGAGTACTATGACCGGGATGCAGCTGCCTGTCATTTTGAAGTAGGCAGTAGGGTGTGGCTGCATGTACCAGCAGTTGCAAAGGGTAAAAGCCCAAAGTTGTCGCATTTATGGCATGGTCCTTTCAGGATAGTGGAGAGACCAACTCCAGAAACAGCTAGATTGCGACCCTGTAAAGGGGATAGTCGCAAACATGATGTCGTGCATGTTAATCGGTTGAAGAAGTGTATTAGTTGGGAGTCTGAGGATATAGCCACAAGTGTATCTCGTGAAAACGTAAAAACAGACTTGATAGTACCTGCTAATCCAGAAACACCTTGTTCTCAAGCATCGGATTTAGTGAACGACGACGAGGTACCGGATATCGCGACTGGGCTACAAGTAGGTGATGTTGTGTGGGCAAAACTACGGGGATTTCCCTATTGCCCAGCCAGAATCGCAGACAAGAAAGAGGTTGACATGCAACTGATTAGCAAATATCCCAGTAAATGGGTACTCGTGCAGTTCTTTGGAAGTCGCGAGTTTTCCTATGTAGAAAAGGACCTGTGTCATGCATATGGAGAGTTCAAACCATATCGGGACGGTCAAAGACTTCCACCTGCAGTGAGGCAAGCGTTGGCCGACCTCCGCACAGCAAAACCAGAGGTTAATCTTATAACTATATACGTGGCCAAGTATCATCCCGCATATGTTTGGTTTCAGAAGCGAGGACATTTGGAACCATCGGCCATGACCGAGAATAACCAGCGAAGTGAACGCAGCTGGACAATTCGAACTGATGAAGGGGTTTTGGTGGCAAGCAAGCCTCCCCCAACCCACTGTAACGAGTTGGTTGCTACAGGGGTAGGCGAAAAGCAAACATTGACGTTCCGTCACGAAGCATCGGAGAAGGAATTTGATGGTGCTTATCTTTCTGGTGATCTCTATCGCCACCTGTGTTCGGTAGCAACGAGGCTTGAAACCTGGGAGAAAGGCCAGCAAGCTCTTTATGATTGCTATCTCCCAAAAGGTGTGCGAATAGTGCTGGCCATGACAGAAACTGTGAAAAGTTTGCGTCTTTTGCTATACCCACTTCATTTTGGGGACTTACACGACTATACGAGAGCTCGTAAACGGTTGGACGAAGATACACTAAAATGGTACTTTAAGCAAATGATGGAGGCTGCAGTGTTTGCACATGATAGGGATGTTTGCCTCCGGGGAATAAAACTGAAGGGATGGGTGTTTGCTACACCCGACAAGATGATAATCCGGGTCGGGGACATAAGCAGTGTGTACGTGTGTCCTTACGGAAATGACTGGTTGGAGGAACGGCATGGAAGCCCAGCTTATGTCAGCCCTCAACTTCTCACACTGGAAATTCCCCGGTTTCGTGGCAAAGCCAATGACATGTGGATGTTTGGCATTTTATTGTATGTGGCCGCATTTGGAAGATACCCTTTTTATGATCCGACCCCAGCGGGGTTGTTCGTTCGCATACGTAGAGGCCTGTACATCATGCCTGCTTCACCAGCAACGTCTATATTCTTGAAATGCACCGTGATAGGACTATTGAGAGCGCGAACCCACGAACGGCCTACAGCAAGGTAGGTGTTGCAAAGCGAATGGCTCGCGGAGGTATACCGACCTAATCTACACTATGCTACAGAAGAGGAGCCCGAAAGTCAACAAGCAATCATGGCAGAAGCGGGTCCTGGAAGTCAACCAGTACCAATAATAAATGAACCAGTGGTGCAAGGCGCTCTGCAGGGCACCCAAGCAACCCCAAGTTATACGGTCCATTCTGCTTACACAGATTGGCGCGTGGACCCATTTACCGATGTCCGACATTACTTCTTGCACATGCTGTTAGTCTTATGGCTACTGTTTGCAGTGGGTCTAGCCAGTCAACAGGCCAACCATCGGGCACAGCAATATGGTAAGGAGATGGACCTCCTGGTGCCAGTCTTGTTGGAAAACGATACGTTAAACGAGAGAGTGGTGTTAAATCTCGAACATGGAGTTGTTTTTAAAAAGGTAGGCGTTTTAGATGGTTCTAGTGAGACGCTAACTCATTACTTCGTGATACCACTTGATTTAAACGTTACGAGACCCCCGCCTATACCCTCGTGCCAGCAAGTCAGCGAAAGGGCGAAGGCCACTAACCACACCTTCTTTGTTTCTTTAGCCGATAATCTGTGCGGACTCGCCCATGAACTAAATTCTAGTTTATTTAGAACATATGATAAAATGAAACAGTCAGAGGCGGCAATCTTGACTGATGTGCAAAACCTAGCAAAGGGGCCGGCTGGAGAACGCCACGCTAGAGGCATAATCAGAGGATTCGTCTGCCTCTTAGAATCCATATTTGGAGGATGTAACCCTGGGGATGCAGAGGCTGTGCGACGAGGACTGAGTGTTCTCGAAATGCGCACAGACTCCTTAGCTACCGCAGTCGTGCAAACTCAGAATAAATTAATTTCGGTGGCAAAGATACTTAAAGCTGAGAGAAGGCAAACAAATGGTCAGTTTAGCCTGCTTTCGCATGGGTTAAGCGAAGTCTCGAGAATGCAAGCACGTCTGACCGATAGTACCAATAAGATTACCGTGGCCCTGCAGCTGTTTGCTCAGTTATCTGGCTTACAGACACGTCTGACGTTTGACGTTGTTAAGTGGGTGATGACAGTAGTGTCTTGGCACGATGAATTAGCCGCTGCTCACAGGGTAATTAAGGCCGTTTCAGAAATAAGCCATGGGTATCTCCCGGCTGAAGTAGTATCACCGAGAATTTTGCGCGAGGTTTTGCAGCATGCACAAGATGAATTAAAAACGAAGGCTCGAAAATTAGAGTATGGGATTGAAGAAGTTGGAGCATATTACAAATTTCCTCTGGTGTCGATGGTGTCGTATGGAGAGGGATCTATTGTGCTGAAACTTAGCATTCCAATTACGCAAGATAAACTTGATCTAGATATCTGGCAGGCTACTACTGTTCAAGTGCAATGGAATAGTCCTAGGGTTTATGGAAAAATAGTTTTGAAGGATCCATACCTTGTAACTAATAGTGAACGTAGTCAGTTCGCAACACTGTCGGGTGACCAACTCGTATTTTGTACTGGGGCATGGCGCAAACGATGTTCCGAAAAAATCCCGAAGATAAGAGGTGCTGAGCATGGTTGTTTAAGCGCCCTTTTTGGTCGTGCAGACCGAGAAACTATTCAGATGCACTGTGATATACAGTTGGGTTCCGTCAAAGATGGACACGCCTTGGTAAATCTCGCGGCAGAACAAGGGGTATGGTTTGTCGGCTTAGTGGATAGTTCTTGGATATTGTTTTGCGACCCCTCCCCTCCCGTAGTAGTGCGTGCATGCACCCATTGTACTATTAAGATACCCTGCGGATGCGGGCTAACTTTAGGAAATCATACGATTTCGCCACTGGTTTTCAATTGTAGGCAACACAGCCTCAGTTTACTAAAGACACAAGTATATTCTAATGTATTGCCGTATGTGTATCCGCAGTTGGCACACCACAAGACACAGTTCCGACGCCCGGGAGTTCTAACTATTGATGGAGTTAATTTTAATGAATCATATAAGGAGGTTTTGCCTACGGGTGGTGACGGTTCATCAGGGCTAGAAGAGGAACTAGTTCTTGATAGGGATGCATTTATGCATCGAGAGCAGGTCTTCCAGCAGTATAGGGCTGCCCAGATACTAGATCGGGCTACGCAGATGTGGTGGAATTATGTCCTACTCGTTGGAGAGCTGATTCTGCTAACTGCGATCCTTGTATTGGTTTTGCGGGAGCACGTTGTGCGCCGATGGTTAGATCTCAGAAACTATTGGGAAGTCAAGAATAGGCAACCGGAGGCAGTAGGCGCTGCTGAAACTCCCTCTGGCGAAATCGATATGGCAAATAGTGCGGTTGAAGTAGAAAATTAGGTGCAATTAGAAGCAAGAAATAAAAAAAATTATTAGTAAAACTAACATAAAAAATTAGTTTAGATTAGCTGTAGTCGTTTGTACTGTGTTTAGATAGTGAAGGGTATGGCCCCTGTCATGAAGTCAGTTGTGGCTAGCTGGAGACGGTACCAAAGGGACGATTTGGAATGGCGTGAGCTCAAAACTCAGCTGACCGTGCTTACGCGGAAGGTTAACGCAAGCCAGGCCAAACGAAACAAGGCGTTTAAGGAGTATTTGAATGTCCGCAAGCGAGAAATTGGGCCTGGGAGCAGACTACTTGACCGGAAGAACAGTGGAGAGCCTACAGCAAAAACGGAAAAAGGGGAGAAGGTGTCAACCAGAAAGATTGAAGGGCGCGAGAGTACTTCTAGCGAAAGATCATCTAAGAGTTCGGTAACCTCCACAGGTTCATCGAGCACAGCCTCCGGAGCAAGTAGTAGAAGCCGGTCTAGAAGAAATTATAGAAGAATGTGTCGCAGGTTGTGCAAGTCCCGATCGAAGTCCCCCATTACAGGTCGTTTTAAGGGAAGCAAAATGAAGGTGTCAGCCCCGAAGTTTCAACAAGAATCCTGCCAGTGGAACAGTAATCGGCAGACTAACTATCCCAACCTGCACCTCAATGAAATAAAAGGGGGCAATCAGAGTTTTGAAAAATTACCAGTGGAGCTGCGAGAGAAAGTGCTCGGTGATGCTCGATATTTCCGGCAGTGGCACCAACAGTTCGTGGGGAGTCAAGGTTACATTACTTACTTACTCTTACTCTGACTCTGACTTACTCTTAGTCTGTCTGTACAAGGTTACTACACCATATCCCCTGCAATAATGCAGCACTTTGTGCAGATGGGCGTAGTTGGATACCACTCATACGTGGGATCCCCTGAATTCGTATTAAACATGAAAGATTTCTTAGAACGGCGTTTACGCCGATTGATTACATTTTGGAAAGCTAATTTAACGTGGGCTGGAAGTAAGGCTTGAAATTCATAGTTATTTCTCGCGTGCCCGACTGAACTTCATGTCTATGTTATTAAATAGCCAATTAATTCATTATTGTATGTATTTAAGTGCAAGGTATATTTAATAATCATTAACTAAACACATTTATGTATTGTGTGATCATTGCCTATGGTGAGTCTGGTATTGTTCTTTCAGACAAGGTGGAGTATGTCTAGCCTATGGAGGGAATATGAATGGACGCTACTGATGAAACATCAGTATGAACCAGTATCGAGTTTGCATCTCAGCTATGTGGTTAAACGGGGATTGTCGAAACGTTTTCTGGCGCCGGTAGTAGCAGCGTCAGACGACCAGAACTTTGACAACAGCCCTGAAACTGTTTATGTTCAAAGACCTTATCTCCTTGATTCGCGGCACCCGTTTTCTCTATATGAGACCTCCTTGAAAATTTCAACCCGGCAGTTGAAAAAGCTGGGGGAATGTCAGACCGCTGAACAGTGGGTAAAAGTTTTTAATTGGTGCGGAACCGCTTACTATATAACTCAGCTGGAATATGCTAACCATGTGTATAAACTAGAAGGAGGATTTTTAGGAGCACCCGTCATCGCTGAGCACCCACGAAATTTGGTCCTCGCCCTGTTTTTCTGGACGAAATGGACACGGTTCACTGAGAATGCACAGTATAAACAGTAGAGTCTGTTGTTGAGTAAAGCCGTGGGCATAAAAGCAGCCCGAACGTGTCCAATAATTTTACGTGGAAGAGGAAGCTATGTTCCCGCAGCACAGCTACTGTCAATTAGTCAACTACGTGTCGCGGGGAGTCGTTTGGTGGAGAAAAACAAACGGGCGCTATCTTGCTAAACCACCAGAACCTAATACTAAATGTTTGTATTTTGTTCTTCGTATTTGTAATACCACAGAGTCTTGTTGATAATTTGAAATTGTATTTCGGCCAACTCTTTATACAATACGTAGTTTCACAGGGGTTGCTTTAACCATATCTTATTATTGGCAGTCTGGCCAATGAAGCCATAAAGTCTGAAACTTTCGTATGAAAATTGACTTGGCGTGGTGCTATTTTTCTCAGAAACTGCATTAAACGTTTTGAAACTTCATCCAATAGCTCAGTAGTAGCAGATACAATATAAGTGTATATGTCAGTCAATCAGTGCTGCGTGTTTTAGTTGAGCTCAAGAAAGCTCTGCGTCAAATCAATTGAATAAAACTAAGCTTTGGAGAGAAGGAGTAGTTCAGCTCTCTGCGATTTGAAATGAAGAAAAACAACGCATCAGTGTCTGAAAGGCCGATGAGTTTTTAGCAAAATTTAAGGCTGGCCAAGAAAGTTATAGCGAGTGTGTCAACTTTTAGTAGTTTAAGCAGTGGCAAAAGAACTGCCAGGCGCAGAGTAGTTTAATCCAACTTTCGCACTAAAACTCCATTTGCCTGTTTAGTTTCCCCAAAGTTGAAAGAGAAACAGTCTTTATTACTTAACCGCTAGTTTGGACTTTGGACTACTGGGGCCTATCGAAGTGGGTATTTGTCAATTTCCGGACTGTAAACTTCCTAACTTTCGGTATATGCAAATGCTATTGTGAATCAATGGAACGCAAAGGATCGGATGAAGACCTACCTCCTGTGCTGACCCCTCACGAGGTCCCCCCGTCGAGTCCGCAGGACGGGGGTCAGGCATCGGGAGGTCCTGCCTCTAGGTCTGGTCCGCAGAGTGGGTCCAGTTCGACATCCTATCTAGATCAGGCGTATATCTATGGCTATACCGCTGCTCTTCGGTTTGTAATCACGTTCTGCCAGCAAATGCTTCAGTCAATGGAGCAGTTCTTTGTAACCCACCAGTCTTGGATGCCAGGGCCGCCACCGACCTTTGGGAATTCACCGTGGCCCACCGGTCCGACTCCCGGCCCCATTTATGTGCCACCCACATATGGCTCCGCGCCTGGGATTGCCTTTCCAGCACCAGCGATGTTTGGGTGTGCCCCCGGGGCTGGTTTCGGGCGGCAACCAGCGTTCAGTGGACCACCCCGCATGGCTTCAGGGGTTCCCCCGTTCGAACTCCGTGCGGACGTTGGGGGAGCTTCTGGCACTCAGATGAATAGTGGCCGGAGTTCCCGTCAGGAGCCAAATCGTTCCGCTGGGCCGAAATCGTTCCCTCTGGTCACGTGCCCTGTGCCGGGGTGTGACGGAAATGGTCATACTGGCGCTGGCTATTCGCACCGGGCCTGGAGGTTTTGCCCCGTTCTGCGACGCCGGATCATCGAAGTGGGAATGGATTATGCCGCGGTGCTCCACAGCATTCCCCGCTGGTATACGGATATGCCAGACAGCCTAAAGGCATTGTTTGAAGGTACCAGTGGTCAACAAAAATGAATGAACTGTTGAACTTCCAAATTATTGGTTACTTGTATAACTTTAAATCTTTAATGTAAGTATGGCTGCGAAAATTTTGTTTGTCGAACTGTGCTGATTGTAGTGTTCCGAAAACAAGGTTTTAGTTGTACTGCGCGTAATGCTTAGTTATAAACCTGATTGTTTTATTGTTCTTGCTATTCTTATTCTTGACTTATTATCCTCGTATCAGTGCCAGTAGGGCAAATATCATATTTTCATAACTGTCGTATTAATGTCATATTCTTATTATTGTCGTTAATTCTTATCGCATCATCTTATTCATTCATCTTATCTCATTAATGTTATCTTATGATTATTCTCTTATCATTATCATTGACAATCTTGAAGTACTGTTACGTGCAATTCTGTATCAGCTTTTGTTTTGCTAGCTTTGAGTGCTCGTGTAGCGTGCGCGTACAAATTTTGTGCTTGCGATAAATACGTGGCTTGTAGGGTGTTTCCGACGATTACGCGGGGACGCGTACCTTATTGGGGGAAGAAATGTAACCTTAAGGCTGGTCAAAAGAGTTGTGAAAGCATAGGACACTGCCAGGAGTTACATAGAATAAGGAAAGATATTGTTTATTTCGTGAATTTAGCGATATACAGAAAAGTCTAGGTTTTAGGGAAAACGAAAGGTTAAGTTGTTTATCGCCTTTTATGGCGTGACGTTAAGGTGCTGGTATCGCTTTGTGTAAATTCGATCCTACAAGCTTCAATTCTTTATGAAAGTGGATGAAACTTTCCAAATACCTTATTTTCGTGCTCTTTAACATTCTGAGACCAGTCCCGGATTTTTAGGCTTAAAGATAAGAAAGTTTTAGTTTTTGCCCTTATTCTCTCAGTACATAGTCGCTACACCGGATTGGTTGTTATGGCTGGAAAGAAGGCACCAAAATGAACATTTTTGCTTTTACAACTTTTGAGCTACCTCTAGTGGTTAAGGCAGTATAAACCAAAAACGATTTTTGGGGTCAAAAAATGGCCATTTTTGACGAAATCAGTTTTTTTAAAATTACTGCCAAATCTTACAGACAATTTCGGCTTATTTATACTCAATCGATACACAGTCTCATTGCACATTTTATCAATGCCTATTAGCCAGAGTTTGTTGCTCTAAGCTTGAGATTTGGCCGAAAAGCCATTTTGGCAAAACTGCGATTATTTTGTTTTGAACATCGATTTCTCAAAAACTACCCAATGGATTCGCGTGATTTTTGGCAGGACGAGAATTCGCACTATTGCGGAGGGACATTTTTCTTGGTTTGAGCTAAAACATCTCCAGTTGCGAAAAAACTCAATGCAAAGTTGCAAAATATCGTGTCACCGCACACTTAATGGATTTTCTTGACCGTTAAGACCTGCAGAGCCAAATCCAAAAAAATGTCCCTCGGCCCACATGTCCTTTATAGGACAGCACAAGAAAAAATATTGGCCGATTCCACAGTTTTGAGAAATCGATGTTCAAAAATGTTTGGTCTATATTCAGCCTGTCAGATGTCAGAATGTCAGAAAATTTTCGCTAATTTTTGCGAATTTTTACTAGTTTCGTACTCTCATGAGAATCTACAGATTATAAGCTTTAAAATGATGTATGAAGCTCTTTCCAACTCACAAAATTGCGAAAGATATGGAGTTTCAAAAAATACCCACAAAAGCACTGCACCAAACGATACCAGCACCTTAAGGTGCTGGTATTGCTTTGTGTAAATTTGATCCTGTAGGCTTTAATTCTTTATGAAAGTGGATGAAACTTTCCAAATATACTATTTCGGTGCTCTTTAACATTCTGGGACCAGTCCCGCATTTTTAGGTGGAAAGATGAGAAATTTTTGGTTTTTGCCATTATTCTCTCAGTGCATAGTCGAGACACCGGATTGGTTGGTATGGCTGGATAGAGGGCACAGAAATGAACATTTTTGCTTTTACAACTTTTGAGCTATCTCTAGTGGTTAAGTCAGTATAAGCAAAAAACGATTTTTGGGGTCAAAAAAAGGCCATTTTTGACGAAATCAGTTTTTTTAAAATTACTGCCAAATCATATGGACAATTTTGGTTTATTTATACTCGATCGATACACAGTCTCATTGCACATATTATCAATGCCTATTAGCCGGAGTTTGTTGCTCTAAGCTAGAGATTTGGCAGAAAAACGATTTTGGCAAAACTGCGATTATTTTGTTTTGAACATCGATTTCTCAAAAACTACCCAATCGATTGGCGTGATTTTTGGCAGGATGAGAATTCGCACTATTGCGGAGGGACATTTTTCTTGGTTTGAGCTAAAACATCTCCAGTTGCAAAAAAACTCAATGCAAAGTTGCGAAATTTCGTGTCACCGCACATTTAGTGGATTTTATTGACCGTTAAGACCTGCTGAGCCAAATCCAAAAAAATGTCCCTCGGCCCACATGTCCTTTAGAGGTCCGCACAAGAAAAAATTTCGGCCGATTCCACAGTTTTGAGAAATCGATGTTCAAAAATTTTTGGTCTGTATTGTGCCTGTAAGATGTTAGTATGTCAGACAATTTTTGCTATTTTTTGCCAATTTTGCTAGTTTCGTACTCTTATGAGAATCTACATATCATAAGCTTTAAAATGATGTATAAAGCTCTTTCCAACTCGCAAAATTGCGAAAGTTATAGCGTTTCAAAATATACCCACAAAAGCACTGCACAAAGGGATACCAGCACCTTAAGAGAAGACGACATTAGGAGTCCAACCCACAGAAGATAAGTGGGGGTGTCAGGAAAAACAGAAACTTAAAGGGCGTCTGGGCGAGAGCTCAATCTGGGACCTGGTATTAAAGGTCAGAGTCAGGGTATAAAAGGAGCGCCGAAAGCTAGAGAGGGGGGTGGCTACTAGTTGAACGACCGGCCCTGGTGTTGCTTTACTGGCACAGTCAGAGAGCTCGAAGTGGTTAACAGGTTCTGAACGTGACAGCTACGGGTAAGCTGATTCTTTGATGAGTAGCTGGGAACTCTAGGTTTAGAGTATTACGGGATTCGAACCGCTGACTACTCTTACTCTCTGTAAAATTGACGTATGGGTGTAATTGACGTTTGACAAATTAAAAGGGTCTGACACGTGAATCTGCATTGAATTAGGGCTAGGTGGCCAGAGTCAGTAGTTAGGTCTCCTAGGGTAATCAGCCAGACATAGCTGGTTACAGCCCCAAAAAGTGCTGGAGGGGGGGGGTGTAACCCCAAAAGTGGGGGGAGGGATAGTTCAAAAATCTGGGGGGGGGGGTAAAGCTGGTCGAAAATTTGGGTGAAACTATGCCCACAGGGCCAAGGCACCAGCAAACAGGGAGGCTTGTATTCCATTGGGCATGCCTTCCAGAATCTGGGTTTTTTTAGTGGGGGGAGTGGCCTGGCCTGGCAGCCCCCCCTTTTTGATTCCCCCCACTCGTTCCCCCCACTTTTTTTGGGCTTCCCCCACACTCACTATAAGGTGCTCAGAACATGCCAAATTTTTAGGATTTTTGTTCAAAATTTTGCCGGCTTCGTCGGAATTTTTTGGTCCTAAATCGTCTATTTTGGTATATGATAAAACTAGATTTTTAAGTACTAGCTTGGCTGTAGCAGTATATATACGTAGAAAACACGCAATTTTTACCGAATTTTTAGCATTTTTAGCCCATTTAATCCCCAAACCCCACAAATGGGAGAGCCAGCCTTTTTTGGCCCCCCCTGCCATTTTTTCAAACCCCCCCAGAAATTTTTGGGGGCCCCCCCCCCCCCCCCCCCCCCCAACTGGGGGGGTGGGGGTAGTCGCGCCGAAGGCGCGAAAATTGGGCCGAAAATGGGGCATTTTTAGGGTACATTTGGCAAATTTTTTAAAAAAAGTCCAAATTTTTGGCTTAACGTGTTTATTATCGCGAGAAATACACGTTTATAGCGGTTTTATGGACTTCTAGACTCAATAATAACCTTATTGTGGACTCAGAAACATGTTGGCTATCAAGTTTTCGAGTTTAAAAACACTGTCTAATGTTAAAATTACTTAATAATTTCATGTTTTTCGGTATTAGCAATGGCTGAAAATGCGATTTTTGGCATAAAAATAGAAAAATTTTTTGGGGGGGGCGTGGGGGGGGGGGTTGGGGGGTCTAAAAAGGGGGCCCCAAAAATTCCGGTTGAGGGGGCCCCCAAAATTCCGGTTGAGGGGGCCACACGAAGCCCAATTTTAGAAAACAATTGGAAAAAAGTTTCTAATTTTTTTCCAAAAACTTTTTAGCAGTTAACTGAACATTATTTCTAATTGTTTTCTAAAAATATCAATTTGTTTTCTCATTATTTTCTGTTAAATGTTTTCTAACTGAGGCCCACTTTCTAATTGTTTTCTAATTAATTTCTTACCGTTTTCTAGCAAGTTTCTTAATGTTTCTGTGGGGCGGTTGTTCATTCCATTCCCTTGATCCCTTGATCCCTTGATGTTTTCTCATTGTTTTCCCTAAAAAAGGACATTTTCTATATTATTTAATTGTTTTCTAAACTGCTTCTATTATTTTCTCATTATTTTCTCACTATTTTCTAGCTTCCTTCCCAAGAGTTTTACAGAATATTGTCTTAATGTTTTCTGATTTATTTCTGAATTTTCCTTTACCTGGCTTATTTTTACTGGGGGAGGGTAGGTGGGGAGGGGGCGCCCCCCATTCGGCGACCTCCCCTTCATTCAAGTAGCCCCCCCATAAAATGCCGCCCCCCATAAATTTGGACCTCCCGCGTAACCCAAAAATGTAATGTCGAGATATGTGGCTATCCTATCACCACTAGCGTAGATACGGGGGGTGGGGGGTTAAATTGATTTAAATTTATCATGAACACAAAGAAATTGTACTAAAATGCCCCAGAAATCAGTGCATTTGTACTTCATTGAAAAATTTTCGCGCCTTCGGCGCGACTTCATTATTAGCATATACTATGTGCAAGAAATAAAAATGCTCCTCTGGAGCATGGAAAAAGTAATATGGGTGATGGTGAGGTTGTAAAATCAAAAGCGGACTAGCCTTTAAAATGCTTAATATGGGGGCTAGGTTCAAAAATAGAAGAGGACTAGGTTGTGAGCGAATTAATATGGTCATAGCTTCGCCGAACAACCCATATTCGCGGTTTATAAACGTAAATCATTATGCATATCCATCCAAGCTACATTTAGTTTATAGTGCATAAACTATCTCTACTGCAACGTATATATGTATTCGATTCGAGCGTAACGGAACTTTTGTTTTAGCAAACTTTTTCTTTGAGAAACTCTTTATACTAACCAGTGCATTTTATCCATTTATATCTCAAGAATAATTTTAGGACTCTGATCTTCTATTTCCTTCCTGCTTGAACCAATAGCTTTAGCATGATATCCTTAGATCTCATCTCGTTGCTTGCTGCAGTTCAACACGACCACATCATGATAATTTAAGTACGTATATATAGCGCGGCGGGAAAAAACCCAAATTTTCGAATTTTGGCTGTAACTTTTTTATTAAGCGACAAATCGAAAATCTAACGATAACTACCATGAGGCCTTGCGAAGAGCTTCAAAATGAGCCATAAAACGTCTCTCTAGCCCTTACCGTTGGTGAGAAATTTTCGACCAAACCGATGGGAAAAAACCCAATGCGGGAAAAAAACCCATGGGCGGGGAAAAAACCCAGCCGAATTTTTTGCTGCAAGCTCGCCAGAACGGTTTTGACTATACCATTCGAAAGAGCGTGTCATTTTTAGTAAATCTGAATCATAAAATACCAATATTTTTGCAAAAAATCATGTCAAATTGACTTTTCAAAATTTCGTATGTTTAAACACGTAAACATAGGCAAATTTTGGAAATTTTAGCATCCTATCACATAGAAAACGTGTTTTATTGCATTTAAAGCCAAACCCGACCTATTTTAGTGAAACATTTAGCGGTTTTGGCGAAATTTGAAAATTTGGCTTGAAATGGCACCATCTCAGATTTTGGCCACCTGGACCTCACATGGAAGGTCGAACCTAGGTAAAATCTATACCAAATTAATCAGGAGGCTCTACTGAGCTAAGAAATGCATGAATTTTTCCTTTGCTGCTAATGGTTAGAAAAAAATTTCATTTTGAAATTTGGGTTTTTTTCCCGCACATGGGTTTTTTCCCGCCGAGTCTAGGTCACCCCCAGGTCGCACCACAGGCAGTAGAGCCAAATTGCATACACCATCGTGAAGTTCGAGACATATCCTCTGTGAAACTGTAATTCGTTTTGAGCTAAGTCTTTCCAGTAGTTCAGGGTGACCCCCCAAAGTTGACCCTGCCTGACCCGGACCCCCATGTTGGGACCAAAAATTCCAAAAATTTCAAAGTCCCAAAAAATTTGCTGAGAGGCAGTGGGAGCTACAATAATACACCCTCAAGGGTAGTTTTGGATGCTCTTTAAGATAGGCTATTAAAATCCGATCTAGCTCATATGGGTGACTTACACTGGCGATGGGTTTTTCCCCTCTAAGTCTAACAGTGTATGCAAACAACTAAATATATTCAATGAGTATTTAACTTCTTAAATTTCTTATTACTGACTGACACTGATAGCTCTGTATGCGACAAAAGTTAAGAAGCGTGAAATCCCGCGAATATGGGTTGTTCGGCGAAGCTGTGCCCATATTAATTCGCTCACAACCTAGTCCTCTTCTATTTTTGAACCTAGCTCCCATATTAAGCATTTTAAAGACTAGTCCTCTTTTGATTTTACAACCTCACCATCACCCATATTACTTTTTTCATGCTCCAGAGGAGCATTTTTATTTCTTGTCCTTCTGTCACTTTAAAGGATCCCTTTCCAGCAATGCGGTAATGGATACAAGGAGCTTGAACAGTGCCGTAGGTAGAGCAGAAAACTGATTATATCAATATATAGTACCACTGAATTCTCACCTCCGCCCCAAGCTTCGGCCGCTGCAACCTCTGTTTGTGGGTGGTAGAAGGATAAAATTTTTTCGCCTCTCCAAACACCACTGGTCTATAGGCCCCATAGACCGTAGTGACCACTGGTCACTTCCCTCCATTTCAGCAATATGCCCATTGGAACGAGCGCAGTCAATTTACTATTTATGCCCCCGACCAAAACGCTGTTTTAAGGGGTTTGACCACTGGTCAAGCAAGACCACTGGTAACTTCCTTCGGTTTCGGCAATATGCTCATTGGAACGAGCGTAGTCAAATGTTCCCAACCAATACGCCGAAGAACGCTGTTTTAGGCCATTTGACCATAGGCGCCATAGGCTGTCGTGACCAGTGGTCACTTCCGTCGGTTTCGGCGATATGCCCACTGAAACGAGCGTAGTCGATTTACTATATATGCCCCCCAATCAAAACGCCTGAAAACGCTGTTTAGAGTGAGTTTTCCCAACTTTAACCCTGGGCGAGGAACCACGGGAGCCATGCTGACCAGTGGTCACTTCGGGCGGTATCGGCAGTATGCTCATCGTTTTCAGCGACCCTGATTTACTATATTTGGGTACCACCCCAAGGCCGAAAACGCCATTTTTAGTGACTTTTAGGCCATTTCTAGTAAAAGTGGGACTTGGAAACTTTTCGCCCAAACAGGCCAAAAAAATGCAAAGTTTGGGCCCATCTCCTGAAAGCTAGGGAGCAAAATTAAAAAATCCCCCTCGTTACTTTATGCACCCCTACTGGTAATTTTCAACAAAAGATACTAGACCTCTCCAGCTTCTACCCAGTTCCAGAAAAGCTGGGTTTACTTTACTGGGGGGGGCGGGGGGGCGCGCCCCCCACTTTTCGGGTTCCCCCCCCACTCGACCTCTCCCCCCCCCACTCCGCCCCCCACTTTTTTGGGCTTCCCCCCCCCCCCACTCACCCTAAGGTGCCCAGAAAATGCCAAATTTTTAGGATTTTTGGTCAAAATTTTCAAAATTTATCCGGCTCCGCCGGAAATTTTTGGTCAAAAATCGTCTTTTTTGGTGCTAAAACTAAATTTTTGAGCACTTTTAAGCATAGTTATAGCAGTATATGTAGAAAACAGGCTTTTTATACGGTATTTTTGGCATTTTTAGCCCATTTTATTCCCCCCCACTTTACGACCTCCCCCCCCACTAGTGGGGGGGGCTCCCTCCCCCCACTCTCCCCCCCACTTTTTTTCGCCTAAAGTAAACCCAGAAAAGTGACCAAAATTTGCGAAAAATAGCGAAAGTCCGACTTTGGGACCTTGGCACAGAGCCAAAATTGGCCAGGTGCCAAAATGACCAAAAAAGGTAGCATGGGAAGATCCTGTCTACCAACATATATATAATAGTAGTATGGTGCCAAAATGCCCACATCGTTCCAACACTTAGCCGTCAAATGCATTTCCAATAAGCGTTATTCACCGAGAAAAAAAGCAAACGCACGGTAACTATCGCCTAGTGCAAAAATTCGAAGTTTCGAATTCGAACCAAAAGTATGGTGGTACTTGTAGTACTACTCGAGTTGTTTACGATGGTAACCTTTTTACCACTGCCGGACCTCTAATTAGCTGGCACCAGGCCAACACGGTCTCCAGGGGCCCGCGCAGACGCCTTTATACCCATATTATGTAGGAGCGCTATCGCGCCCCTACATAATAATTAAACCTTTACTAGTCTGCTTTACTTTACTTTGCTTTGCCAGCTTTGTAGTTTTATTAACTGCATTATTGCAAATATGATTCCCTTATGTAATCTGTGGATACTGGAAATGTGCTGCTTGGAATACCCTGGTCATAATGAGAGCATCCAATCTGAGTTTTCGTACGAGACTATAGAAGTGGAAAATATATAGCAAATTAAACTGCAAAATTAGGTTTGGGAATTGATAATTATGCAATGCAAAGAATTCAATGTTTCAATAGCGTTTTAATGGCAAAATTGAAAAAGTTTTTCTCAGCTTCTGGGGTGCTCCGCCCCCAGACCCCCCTTTTTGAGATTTAGCATGCCGCTTTCGGCTACAGTAGATTTAAGCTAAGAACCTAGTGTTCATACAACTGCTCAGCCAAAAAAAAAAAATTTTACCCCCCCCCCCCAAGGGCTTCGGTCCAAACCGCCCCCCTGAAAATTTTTTGTATCTACGCTACTGCCTATCACCATGCAAAAAATTGGGTCTCTGCGACTTTCCTGTGAGTCAGGGTGGGGTGATTTTTCTGTTAAAATTTCGGGTGATTTTTTGTTAAGCTTGCAATATATATTTTGGCAGAAAAACTTAGGACTTCGTATGTTGGTGATATGACCCACGGTCACGTGACCCCTGCCGGACCCTTCCGGACATAGGTGTGGCTGGCGAAAAAAGTGAGGGTGTGGGTTTGAAAAAAAGTAGGGTGGGGGGTTTGGCAAAAAAGGGGGAGGGGGGGTTGAGAAAAAGTCGATTTGGGGGGAGGGGTAAGAAAAATGTTCGAGGGGGGGTCGGCGAAAAATCGGTTTTCGCTGAAAAACTGAAAATTTTTCTCAATTTTCAGCTATTTTTAGCGATTTTTAAGGTAATAAAGCGAATTTTAGCAATTTTTCGCTAATTTTTTGAAAATTTTCGAATGTTTGGTTACAAATTTGCAAAAACTTAGGTAGGGGGTTGAAAATTCTTAGGGGGGGTCGGCCGAAGGCCGATTTGGGGGGAGGGGTAGAAAAACTTTTTTAGGGGGGAGGGTTTGCGACCCCTCCACTTGGGGGGAGGGGTCCCCCCACCCACCCCCCCTAACACACCTATGCTTCCGGACCCTCCAGGTACCAACTGGACAGTCCCAAATGGCTAAAAACATGTCCTAGGGAGTTTTCTCGTGCGTAGAATTCAAATCTGGCATTAGTTTTTAGGTAACTATAGGCTAATACTGACTTTTGGGACCACGTTTACCGTCGGACGGTTCAGGCCCGGCTGGTTACCAGGTTGGACTCCCAGAAGTGTCATTCAACCTCAAAAACAACGGATATAAGGGTTTTTGAGGTCGCTGAGCTCGAATTTGACGTTAGTTTTGCTCTAGCTGCTGTTCCGACTTCAGTAACGAAACATGAAAATGATGTTTTATTTGTTAAAATTTTAACAAAAAAATCGCCAACCCCAGGACGGTTCTGAGGTCCGACTGGGAACTTCTATATATATATATATATATGTATCGATAGCCCACAGTCAGGACATGTCACATGCACAATATGAGTTGCCTAGGATTTTCCCTTAGTATATAAATAGCACCCGAAAAATTCGAACTTCCGTCATGAACGTTTTGAAGCCACTTTTGGGTATATACCCTCACTTAAAGGTCTGTCCTGAATGCATGGAGAGGGCCTAGGGGTTCAAACTCACAGGTTGTAGTGTCGGGATGTGTGGCTATCACTATGTGAAATATTGGGTATCTGCGACTTTCCTGTGAGTCGTCAGGGTGGGGTGATTTTTTTGTTAAAATTCTGGGTGATTTTTCGTTAACCTGGATATATATATATATATATATATATACGTATTATAGGGGAGTGCGAGAGAAAATTTAGGCAACGGAATCCTAAATTAAAAAACCTAAAAAATCAAAACTTAGAGTCATCTCCGAAACATTTTTATTTTCTACTTATAAAAAAACTTCAAATTTGAAAGCAAACAATGCAAAACAATTTGTAAAATAACTGATTTTGACTGAAAACCTAACTTTTCATCAACACCATAAAAAATTCAATTGCCCCTCTTTTCCCCAAATCGGTTGGCAAGCAAGTCCTCTGTTGTTTGACTTAGAGACATCCACACCCTCCTTCAATTTTTTCCAAGCACCAACCCCCACTTTCGCTTTGCGTTTGATGGCACTTTCCAATGCCAGAAAGCATGTTGAAAAAAATTAGAAAAAATTATATATCTTTCGAATTATTTTCTAACTGGAAAACAATTAGAAAACAATAAGAAAAAAATGGCTTAATTGTTTTCTTATTTGGAAAAATAGACGAAAACAATTAGAAAACATTGTGAAAAAATATTAACTATATTTTCCCATTGTTTTCTATTTTAGAAAACCAGTAGAAAGCAATTTGAAAACAATTAGAAAAAAATTGTTAACTGCAGAAAACAATTAGAAAACAATTGCAAAAAATTCAATTTTTTCTAATTTTTTTCTAGAAAAGGGTTTCGTGTGGCCCCCCCAACCCAAATCCCCGTTACACCTATGCTCAGCAGCCAAGCTTACATGTGTTAAGGTAGGGACTTGTGGCTATTATATACCATGTAAAACGTTTCCGGCTGCATCTTGTTGTTAGCCGTATAGGTGGGTGATTTTTTGTGAATTTTCGTGGTGATTTTTTTGTGAACATTGCTATCTATTTTTAGCTGAGAGGGGCGCCCCCATTCCCTCGTCGTTGCTTCACGTTTTTCTCATATTCTGTCACTTGCTCGCATTTTAGTTTATATTTTCTCTCCGCAATTCGAAGTCTTGCTTTATTGTTTCGTTAGTATTTCGTTCGCACTTACAATTCTTCTAGCAATTTTGAAGTCTGGAGAGGAAGACCTAGTACACTTTACGTGATACAAAAAATTTTCAGGGGGGGGTCGGTTTTGATCGAGGACGAGGGGGGGGGCGAATTTTCTAATATTTTCGCGCAACAATTGTATGTCCACTACTAAATTCTACTGCATGTCCTATTACTTCATGGTTCACATGGTTCATATTCTCGACCTTTCACAACAGAAAGCTACAGCCAAAAATCCAAATCGGAAGGGGGTCTGGGGGGCAGGGCCCTCCGGAAGTTCAGGATTTTTTAAATTTCTCAAAACGCTATTGTTTTGGTGAGGGCTCACGCTCCGATG